>JAVTVY010022277.1:0-87389 GCA_036873755.1 Hanleya hanleyi
TTTTGGTGTAAAATGCCTACTGAACCGAGAAAGCTGAAATGTGAACATTCAGGCCTGTCGGATTATCCTCAGTTCCGATCTGTGATTACCTAGTAAATTATGATTACACGGAGATCTGGAAAATCCCCATACTATTATGTTTAAATTGTCATGGGTGGTAACATAACACATCCGATGTAATTGAATGAACAAATATGTGTTGGTGCCTGTTGGCGGGCGTGATAAAGAACCTCTCATTTTTTTTTCAGTTTGCCAAGGAGTGAAGTATGAGTGTGTTGTCCCTGCAGTAAGAGCCCCGGAAAAAATGAGAAATTACAGGCGTCATTATTATACAATTGTCGTGAATAATTACGGGTTCTGGATCGATTCTCGTACAGATCAAATCTCGTGCACCTCTCACGTGCGCGCGTTCAGAGCATGTGGTGACTTTCTATGTGGATTGCTTATGTGTGGGGGAAGTTTAATTTGTCTGTCAAAATTTCTACTTCTTGGTGTAGTTGGAAGTATTTTTTATTTTTTTTAATTGCTTTCCGGGGTATAGGCCTATACTTCTAGTTTTCATCACACGGGAAGTCCATTTTATCGCCGACCAATATAGGTACCGTAGCATGATTGATGACTATCATGTTCATTCCACGCAAGTCCGACGACAATCCCATTTCGACAGATGTGTTTATGTCATGTGACACCGGGCGCAGTCATTGGTTTCCTTCGACCGCCCCTCCCTATCTGCGAACTAATGTTCACAGTGAAATGGCAGCAAACTCGCGTCATTTCCAGTAAATCAGTGTCATCTTCTACATTTGACAGGAACTGTATAGGAAGATATATTCCTTTGTCATTTAGAAAGTGATCATATAACATTATTTTCGTTAGTTCTGGGATTACACTGTCTTAGTCTGGCACAGATTCTAGTGCTGAAAATTGATCGACTAAAAAAAATACTGTTTTACGATCACTTTTTAAGCCACAGAAAATAAAGCTTCGTATGTATTCAGCTATATGGAAGCTATGTCATTACGATCATCGAAGGGGTAATCTGTGTTCGCTTTCAATACTGCCGGTCTGCTACCATTACCATTTTTTTTTAATACTAAGATTCACGTGAATTCAAATACATGTAGATTCTTGCAACCCAGCTCTGGGAATCCACGAGAATCCAACGCTATCATTTCTATGCAGATTGCTATTATTTTATGGGAATCTGTTGGATTCCCGTAAATTATTTTGCGGGAGTGCTGACGGGAATCGGATTTCCATGAAAAAACAAGCAGGGCATGAATTTACCATAAAACTTTGCTAGACCATCGGGCTGGTATATTTCATTACACTGAGCTGAAATTCTTGAATTACAGAGTGGCTGGTTAGCTAGCTTCAGAACTAAATTCAACCAGACAAGTTCTAAATTCACCAGCCACAGGCTGCCGGGCTTGTGGGAATTTCGAGCCCTGACTGCCCTACCACTGAACATATGTCTTTCCCTGCTCGCATACCTAAAGTCTTTATTATTTAAAGGTTGGGGAAAACACCTTGACATGCTTGAGGCCAATACCTCGTTGGGGTGTAGGGCTATGTCGACTTCAGTTTTTATATATTTATCAAAAAAGGACATCCACACGTACCCCAGAGTGCATGGATCTTTCAATAGCATCTATGGCTTCATTGTTCCATGATTTTCACAGCAACTTATTGCTTCGTTTTATGCGACGTACTAATCATTCAAATTAGCCACTTCAAAATTTCAAAAATGAAACCTAGCTTCAAATGACATCTTCGGTGAAATATATTTTCTAAATGAAAATGGCCTGTGGTGGCATATTTCCATGTAAAGGTCATACACAAATTGCAGGATTTGAGAGTCTAGGCCTAGTTAATAAATCAAAGCAAACAGACACATAATCTAAACTGCTAGCAAGACACATAATCTAAACCGCTAGCATGTGCACATAAAAACAGACCTCTGCTCTGGGCGTTATGACCCTGCCATGTGTGTGCATGCTAAGAGATTGTGCATTGCATCAGACAATTTAATCTAATGTATTCATCAGTCAATGCATCTACATTCATGCAACTTGGATATGACTTTGAGATCGAAGTATGCAATCCCATGCTATTTTCATTTACAGAATGAATTTCACCGAATATGTCATTTGAAGCCATGTTTCATTTTGTAAATATTAGACTTAGAGTGGCTAATTTGAATGGTTACATAGTCGCATAAAACGAAGCAATAAGTTGATGGAAATCATGGAACATTCCAACAATGAAGCCATAGATGCTGTTGAAAGATCCATGCAGTCCGGGGTATGTGGGGATGTTCGCATTTTCCATAAATATATAAAAACTGAAGCTGACATAGCCCTATACCCATCGAGGTATATGCCTATAACTTGATCGAGGTGTTATACCCCTATCAAGGTATAATACCTCGATCAAGGTATTTTCCCCAACCTGTTTGATTCGGCATGCAGGTCTGTGGGAGGATCGCATTCTTGTTCTTCTTGTGACTTCTTCTGTTGAAATACGCATGTAGGACAACCCTGCCTTCAGGCAATTGGAATTTTTTTTATATACTCGGTCACAGTGGAATCAAGTATTGCTTCGTTGATTTCCATCAGACAGTCCTATCCAGTCAATTGTCAATTAATATTTATGTAAATACATATTCATTTTCAGATTGATCAAGAATTTGCGATGCTATATTCAGAGGACACGGGATCGAAAGCCGACATGTACCAAACATATTGAAGATCGCAAAGATGTCACAAGAGTGAAGAGAGCGGTGGGCTCTGTGAGGAACTGCAGACTTGCAATGAACTATCAGAAGGTAATATTTGCAAATCCAGATAATAATCCCTCAAGTAAATGGCTCCAGACTTCTGCGAGTAACACTAACAGTTCGATTGGAATAACAATTTTTAGCCTGATGCTTTTCATAGCAATGTATATTGTAATTTCCAGGTTGTCCTAACATGCAAACTGTCCAGTTACCAGAAAGCTTTACCATCCATGATAATCCAATAACCTATTCATGGGGGGAGGGGGGGGGGGCCTCAGTGGCTGATTGGTGATCGCTAGCCCCACACTGCTGAAACAGCCTGTGTTCGAGCCCCGCTGGTGCATGTGTGAAAGTCTGCCTGTTACTCGCCGACGGCTGATGGTTCACTCCGGATACTCCGGCTTCCGAGTTCAAACTGGTTGTAACTATATTGGTGAAATAACTTTGAGTGTTACATTAAACCACATCCCCCCCAGGGCCCCCACTTATTCATAAAGATTACTGCAGCATTCCATATCAGGGGTCGAAATTTACACCGGTTTACCTGTCTCTGACAGGTATTTTTTTTAAAGAGACAGGTAGAGAAACAAAGTACCTGTCTCTATTGACAGGTAGCCAATAATTTTGTTTTGGTGTTCAAAATATATCTTCAACAAAATTCATTCAAAACACCTGCTAATAAGTGCAAGTAAACAAGGTGTCATTAATTTATTAGTGTCTTGCAACATCTAACTTTGTCATTAATCTCGAGTTACATGTTCATGTTACGATTGCATGTTCAGGTAATTCTTAAAGATGACAGGTAAACATTTTGGCCACCTGTAGTCTTGAGTGACAGGTAAATTATTTTGAATATTTTGACCCCTGCATATGTCCAGCCTTAATATCCCTTTCACCGCAACTTCGAGTAAAGAAACAAAGTAAAGAAAAGATATTTTGTGTCCATGCATTAACACTTTGAATATGGGTTGACATCAAATGTTAATATGATGGACAGTCTTGAGAAAACCATGAAATAGTTGAGGACAGTTTATGGCTCATGGTCAAAGTCCAGTTGTCTCAAACACCTGGCAACAGAAAAGCCTCTTGGTTTTTGGGCTTGTCTTTTCACATACATCTGTTTATTGCTTGTTTGATATTGTATCCTCAATTACAGAGTATGGATTTCATTCCAAAATTTAGTAATACAATGCACCAAGAATAACACTTCAATTCGTGCAGAACGAATTCCAAAGGAGACTAACATGTACATTCAGTTTTTGGACGGATTGCGAAGCAATAGCCGTCCTATGGCTTGATGTCTGGCTGGCTGGTTGTTCATCATCAACATTTCAGGATACAAGTTTTGTGTTCAAGATTTTGTAAAAGTTTGAGCTCTACCATGTATCATGTGTACTAAGCTTCGTCCGACCCCATATACTGATATTCTCAGATGCCATACCAGATGCTGCATGGGCTCCACCCATTCACTGCACCCTGGGGGTATCTCCCCTCTTCCCCACATTCGGAACATAGCCTAATTCCCTCTATTTCCGAAACTAAGTCTCACCCGACTCCATATATGCTGATATTTTCAGATAGCATGATATCGGATACTGTCTTGACTACACTAGTCCACTATGACTGTCACCATATGAGTGAAACAAACTTGAGTGTGACATTAAGCCAAATCCCCGCCCCCCTCATCCACTACACCCTGGGGTATATCCCCGCCCCCGGAACTGAGCTTCACCCTGGCTGTATCTCCAAACCTAAGTTTCACCCGACCCCATATGCTGATATTTTCAGATAGCATATCTGATACTGCATTGATTGCACTCATCCACTACACCCTGGGGGTATATCCACCTGTCCTGCCACCCCCGGAACAGAGCTCCACCCTGTATCTCGAAACTGAGCCTCGCCCCACCCCATATGCTGATATTTTCAGATAGCATAGGCCGCTGATAATTAATATTCCGTTTCCCGTAACCAGCCCTCATCTATATTTTGAGGGCAGATAATTAAAATCCGTGAGGGATTTACATTTTCATGAGTAAAACTTGCTCAATTTCTTCATATTTATACACAAATGGTTTGCAAGTTAATAATTAATAATTATCGCGCTCAGCATGTATATTTTTACCAGCAAGGTTACGAGAAACAAACAATTAATTAACAGTGGTCATATGATATCTGATACTGCATTGATTTCCCTTATCCACTACACCCTGACTGGGTCCAAAAATTCGGAGACTGGGAACTTTTTCTGCTGATTCTCAGACAGGTCATCATTTTATTTTGGAATGTCAGAGTTGTCTCCCCTGTCTCCACTCTTAGGTGAACAAACGTAAAATGCCCTCCAAGCAAGTATTTGGCATCAGATCACAATTAATCACTTCCGGGTCAGTGCCCACGACCTACATTGTTTAGAAATTTGAGAGCAGATCTTTATGGATTTTATGAGCTACGATTTTTCAGCATTTCTGATACATCTGATATTTCAACTTGCAGATGAGTCTTCAAACTGTACTTCCTGGTGTTGATTTGGGCCACTTTGGAAAAAGCATGGTGGATGAAGACATGATCAGTGAAGGGTGAGAAGGCTCCCTGTTTACAATTGAATGACATTCTGCAGCACCAATCAGCTGTCAGTGGCGGTAATTTGAAATTTCCATGGTCAACATCTGTCTGTCTGGTAATGTCCCACAAGGTAAATATTGACATGCCAGGTGGAGTTATGCATTGTGAATTTTTTGGATTTTTGCCGATTTTTAACGCTAATACATAACAAGTAACGGAATTAATAGTAGGCTGATGCCATTTTGCTCTCCGGCAGTTGGCGATGTGAACATGCATCACAGGAGCCGCGAAGCACATTTGAAAGTGGAGGGGCTGAACTCTATACCGGCCTTGTTAAATGTTGGACTGGTCTATCTAAGATAGGACTTATAACATTGATCTATAACAAGTGGGGGGGGGGGAGCTCCGCGGCCCCTGTATCACACATTGATGTCGAGGATTAGTTATCTTCTCAGAAATCATTTTGACAATCGATGCAGACCGTAGTTTTCTCATGGCATTTTCATAAGAACTTGGTATCTGGACCAAATCACCTTAACTCTTCCATCCACCGCGAAAGGAAAACCTGACCTTCGAATAAATATATGTATTTACCTACTTACCTACCTAACTTGCTGGGGTAGGGTTGTGCGACTAAGATTCTAGATTCTTTAGAAATTTGTTACACACTGTCATCACCATGTGAAGATGCTTAAGTGCATATATCTTGAGTTAGATTGAACTTCAGTTACTATTAGACTGGTTGATTGCAAATTTTGAAATAGAATCATCTTACACTCTTTTTCAGGTTGGAACCAGTGCAGTTCACTACCTAGAGGCAGGAGGTCACAGCCATATGTCCTTTGCCTGGGAACGAGTAATGCAGTATCCTAATATTTCATCATCGTCGACAGCGTTGCGATACCTTGCAGGAACGACATAACTTTTGCAGTTGATAGGCTTTTCGAGCTGCATAATAAATTCAATCTGGAATAACCTCATTCTTTTTACTCCTCGAGACTATGACTCTGAGACTCTGAGAAAGAGAGACTGCCAATCAGATTTAGAGAGTTGATCACCAAAATCTGCGTTGTCTCATGTCAAAGCTCTTTGTGTTCGGTGAATTCTGATTGTGTCAGGTTTTGTCTGGATCACCATCAGTCTGTGACTCATTTGGACTGAAAATATTCCACTCATACATTCACTTAGTAGCAGTTGTTTTTACCAACATATTTCAAGAATGAGAAGGCTTAGGCTTTATTGGGGTGTTGTCCTCATATCAACAGGGGATACGTTGTCTGATTTCGCAATACCACCATATCTCAAGAATGATTATGCCTAGTTCACACATGCATGTGATCGAATGAAAGGAATCTTATCAGAAATCTGTGTGATCGACCGATTTTTGGGTTCAATCCTGAGCAACCTTGTCTCGCATATGCAAATGGACAAGAAGTCCAAAATCAGTGACATTGACATTTAACCCTGCATTCTGGATCAGAAGTGGCCCATTTGTCACCCATTATTGTTTTACCACCATATCACAGGAATAATAAGCAATGATGAAATGTATTCTGGTCATGGGTTACATTAAATGTTTGTTTGTTTCTCATGACCTTGCTTGTAAAAAGAGACGTACTGAGTGCGACAATTATTAATTATGGATCCTCCAAACCAAATGCTTGTAAATATGAAGAAAAGGAGATCTTTTGAAAATTTTAAGTCCCATATGAACTCTAATCATTTGCCCTTACATATAGATGTGGGAGGGTCATGAAAAACTAAGTAACAGTGAACTTAATGAATTTTATTGTGAAAATATATTCATGAACACTTCCCATATTGTTGTATTAAAAAAGCAGTAAAGCATACTCTTGCATTATTTTTTATTCTTGTTTGTCATACAAATGGAGGGATGCTTATTTTAAAATGTAACTTTGGTACTTCTGCAAGTTTGTCATATCTAACTTAAAACTTTATAAAATTTATACCCTGCTAGCTTCTTGCTTAACAGGTCTTAACGATACATTGTCAGAAATCTGTTTAGTTCCTTGCATTACTACAATTATGTCCTGCAGATGTCAAGGGGTCAGACTTCAATCTCGCTCCTGTTTTTATTCGTCTGTGACTGAATGCAAGTGAACTTTATTTTGGTATGTTCTTTAAATCATTATCTTGAATATGACCTACACTTACACAAGTACCACAGTTACATTTCCACAGCAATTCATCTCTGGGGGAGTTGAAAACCAATCATAGAAGGATTACTGTGTTGCTGTTGCAAATTTTAACAGGCAATTTTTGTGAAATGTTAAATGGTACGATAAGGCGGCATAAGTATACATGGTGCAGTTGAAATCAAGAAATTAAAATGTCCTAAAAATGATTGTTTTAATCTAATGACGAGAAAATATATGTATACAATATTATGTGAAAGTTCTAGCTTGATTGTTTAGATTATAGTTCTCACATGAAAGTTCAACTGCACCATGTAAATAGGCCAAAATGCCACCTTATCATATGCCATCTCCTTTTTGAATACCAACGCTTACAAAGTGTTGAATCCCAACACTTGCACAGTGCTGAAAGTCAACATTTACCAAATGTTAAATATGGACACAAATCCAACACTTAGAAGTGTTAGAATTCAACATTTATAAAGGTTAGAAACGAGATCATAACACTTTTAAAATGTTGAAATCCAACACTTTACAAAGTGTTGAAACCAGCAACACTTTCGAAAGTGTTAAATTAACATTTACAAATGTTTTCCCTCCTCCACACTTATCAAAGTGTTGTATACAACATTATAAATGTTGTATACAACACTTTAGTTTTAAGAGTGCACCTACATTTAAGAGTAAAACCATCTTGATATCGTGATAAATGAGACAAAAATTGACAGTAGAGGCAATTTTGTTGCTTTGCAGAGGTTAATTCGGTTTGGTCTTTCATGAAAAATTTCACGGTGCATGCCTAAAAACGGTGTTTTCCAACCGGTACTGAAATTTACCATCATATTACATGAAAGATGGACCTTATTTGGTACATGTAGAAATTATCACATTCAGTGAAATAAATAAAATCTCCCTCTCTAAATCTCCCTTTTGATCTCGTATGACAAGCCAAGCTATTTTCACATACTCAACAAATCTAATAGCAGAAGTGGATGAAAACTAGAAGTATGCAAGGATGTATTCAGTGTCATCGACGGCATGTTACCCGTTTTAGCGCTTCCAGTTGAAAACATTGCCCCCTAGCGGGAACTGGCCAACTTCCAGGGGAGACAATTTTGGAATGTCAGGCCACGACTCAACAGCCGCGAATGCAACTCCAGCGTCCGGAGTCGAAGCGACGAAGATGGCGCAATGAATCATGGGAGTTTTGTGAGAGGCCGTGACCTTGCACCTGCATATCAATGAAAATCATCAAATTCACGGCTCGCCGATGTTAACTTGTCATGGCGATTTATTTGTACTTCCAAGGAACAAAATATTGTTTACTGTTAGTTACCAGCACTGGTAGCAATAATAATTAATTAATATATCCCTCTAATTTATCCAGGAAGTCTATTCATATGCAAATAAGCACCCAGCTGAATTGTCAGATGCGGCATTCTAAGGATATTCGTTCTTCTCACACTCTTGATGCAAACCTCCCGTCATCAATAATATTTATTCAGCGAAATGTAACCTAAGTTGATACATTTATTTGATTGAACAAGAGAACAGAATTGAAGAAGCCGAAGTGAATGAACTCATCGTCACGAGCGCAATAGCTTTCCCCTTTCGTTTTCTCTCTGGGTCAAGCCGTATAATGGGGCTTGTGCTTCTAAATCTGGTAGCCAATCAATTACCTTTGTGACTCGCTAGTAAAATTCCTGATAGTCCTTATAAGGCACGCCTGCGTATCACGCGATATTTCTGTAGTATTTTGAACTTCGGTTGTAAGAAAATCGAATGTTCATTGGTCGCGAGTGTTGGTTACGTCCTATAATGACCTCCCAAGGGCGTAGACAAGTTGTGAAGTTTGGGGGGGCTTAGGGGGAGAGTCTGAGAGGGGGGTATCCCCCCTCGCAGCGTAGATTTTTTTTGTAAATTGATGGTAAATTGGCGCTCACTGGGAGCATTTGAGCGGTAAAAGATTGTAAAAGTTGAACTTTTTTTTTTGCGAAAATGTCCTATAACAGTGGCGATCACTACAGTGATATACAAGGTGAAATGATCATTCAATCCGGGGTTTGCACTATAATTCAAGTTATTTCTTAGACCATACTATTTTGCCTAGATTGCAGGTGCGGTGCATTGATGCGTGGTTGACCGCATGAGTTTTTGTGTTCATTCTGAAGTTGCCAAACTTATCAAAAATGTAACCTTAGTGGTCCTTTCTCGGAATACTAGCGAAAACTATCCATATCCATCATATTTACACCAGTTAAATAGTGACTTTGTGTCTGGGTTAGATTTTTTACCTGTATCTCGAGGGTTTCTCCGTGAAAATTATTCGAGAGTTCGTATCTCTCGTTTGTGGATAAACAAATACTGAACAAATGACTGGGATCTCAATAAAAAAAAAGTTAATGGTGAAAATTTCTGAAAAAATCTTTTCAGCCAACGTGTTGACCTTTTTCGTCCCAAATGGGCGATATGTGATTGAATTGGAGCACATTATTCGTTTCTCGGAGAAAATCACACGGGGTCTTTGAGTCCGATATCGCCAAACTGTTGCGTTATTCTCTGACCGATTGCAATTATTCTAGCCCTTCTGGTAAGCATTGTTGATGATAATTTTACTTCCCCTGCAATATGCAACAATTGATAAAGATATGTGACAAGCTAAACATTTACTTCTCTGCTATGATTGCTTTCTGTTTCATTCTTTCTTTCTTTCTTTCTTTCTTTCTTTCCTTCTCCCCTTTTTTCTGTTTTTTTTTTTTTTTTTTTTTTGCCGGACATCAATATTTGGGGGGGCTGAAGCCCCCCAAGCCCCCCCTTGTCTACGCCCTTGCCTCCCACGCTTACCGCGGAAAGTTGAGGCTTATGACGAGTGGGTCAAAACATTCCTTTGAATTCGACCTGATTCAAACTTGTTGTTGATATATTGTGTAAACATAAAGCCATTCGTTTCACCAAATGTCTGTAGTTCGCACGGACATGATAGATTATGGATTTGGGGATTTTAGATGCACAATAAAAAACAAAGACATATATGGTAATATCCTGCCCACCCGTTAGGGGGCCATCAGGTTAGTGGTAAAGCAAATATATGAACTTCCCGCGTTATCTCCCAGAGTTTATAAGGTACCGTAGACCTGGGTCCCCAGAATAAATGAACTACGTCCATACTCGATTGTAATTCAATAAACGATTTATTGCCCATTTAAGATATTGAACTAATGTGTTAAAAAGACAACAGGAGTCGAAAGTACAGGTAGACCTTCGTTGGGCAGAAGTTTGGATCTAACGAAAAAATGTGGACTCCGATGTGAGCACAACCGGTTTTCTGGGTCACCGTAGCGTACGGCCAGACTGCGTGCTCCAGATAATTCCCATGATTCCTCAGTCTAAATTTAGATAATTCAGCTGCCGACAATTGCCGACTAATAACGACTAATAACGACTGCAAGCCGATCGGCGCACAGTGGAAAAATTGGATTCTGTATTGCGCAGATTTCACATCATACGTCACATGAAGCGTTATAGGCAGGCTGGTGGTGCCATTGCCGTCTACATAGTCTAAGTGATCCTTGCATACTTCTAATTCATCCACTTCTGCTAATAGTAATGTTGAAAATAACTGTATTTTGTTGAAAATCATTTTACGGCCCCTTGTGAAGTTGTGGCACATTTTGGCATTTAGTGAAACCCATTTTTGGAGATTAGATCGACACCGCAAGTTTCGTGCAGACTATTGAGGTTGAGTTTGTGATTTCCAACTATTCAGACTGAGTTTGTAATTTCCATTAAAAAGCGGATCCGGTAGCCTAGATTAGTTCCCTGTCGCAAACATGATGGGTATTCAACACTGAAGAGAAGACGATGTTTTTCAAAGCCGAATCGTCCCGACGTGGAAAATCGGCGAAAAAAACGTGTACCCAGGAGTGTTTTCTGGTCGTTCAAGCCGTCCCTTCTATGAAACATCAGATTGCACTCATATCGATAATTTTCATATACATCTTCAAAGATGGAACCAAAAATTGACGGAGAATCGGAGTTGTTTATTTTAGATCTGTTTCTCCGCCTTGTTGTTGTTGTGATGTGTGCAGGCGACATGAAGGCAACCTGCTCACAACAATATTTTAACCTGTAAGCCACTCTGCCATTGCGAGAGAAAGAGTACTATAAAATCTGAGTAAAATTAATATATATGGTGAACAGCGAATTGTTACTACGCTATATATTCTTTTAACTTCGTCTTTATTAGTCATTTCAAAGTGTGTATGGTCATTTCAGTTGAACGCATTTAGAAAAATCGGCAAAAAACCGTGGCAGCGACGTATTGTTTTGAAAAGATCAGCTAGGAGTTTCGTAACGATCATTTCCAGCGGTGATTTCGGTTACCCTTCGTTTGCCATTGTTTCCTTCCTGTGCGGAGAGTGCGCCGGTGTAGACAAGTGCGTAGACAATTTGATTGAACGTTTTTTTTGTGATATAAATTTTCTCGATACAGTAATTTAATGATTTAGATATTTATTGTGTAAATATGTCATCAATCCACCGCACTCTTAAGTATTCTTACTCTCATTTCGTGCTGCACTATTGTTCACAGATACGGAGTGAATCTGTCGCCGCCATGTTTTCATCCCAGCGTGACGAAAGAAATTTCGGCCCTACTATGTTCGTGTTTCAGTTGTCCAAGTTGGAAAATCTCCCGCGTTGCCGTGAGACTTGCTCACGGGACGGCTTCGCCGTCGTGAGCTGCGCTCGTTATAATTTTGGGCGCCACCCTCCTTTTCTCCTGCGACCGTCATCGTAAGAAATATAGGGTCAGACCATAAGTGACTCTTAGTCACCCGAGATTTACAACCATTCACAAATACAACTGATGAATGAGCTAACGTACATGTCATATAGCGTACACAAGAGGTGTTGAGGTCATAAGACACTATTTCGATTAATTGCAAGTATTCGCTCCGAAACGGAATTTAGATGTAAGGCCACGAAGCGTAATTAGGTATTTATTCACTGTTCCGTAAAAGTGACACGCATATTTTTTTAATTGTCTTGTGATCTCGACATCTTTGTTATCCCGGGATCTCGGCATCTTTATTATCTCGTGCTCTCGAGATATCTGACCAATAGGAATTGAGAATTATCTCGTGATCACGACATCTTTAATATCTCGGGATCTCGACATCTTTATTATCTCGGGATCTCGACATCTTTGTCATCTCGGGATCTCGACATCTTTGTCATCTCGGGATCTCGACATCTTTATTATTTACAGACTAACCGTTCTTGACGGAATAATTGGTAACGTTCTTATTCTCGTGTTGGTGATTGTGGTCAAGTCGTTCCGGACAACGGTCAACACAAGTTTGGCCCTTTCTCTGCCAGGCTGATCTACTTTTTCTCATTTACACACCCATCAATACGATGAGCTGGGAATTCGGCGAGGATGATTCTCATCTGGGCCGTGGATTGTGGGTCCCGACGTCGGACATTACAGGTTAGTTTTCCTGGGCATTCTTGCATTCACCAGGTTTGCCCCATGTTGAAGCGTTTACTACATCAGACGTCCACGATGCTCACCCAGTAACATCAGATAAGTTGTTTTAGCTGATCTGTCATCACGGCGCCCGAGCTAGCGTATCCAATTCCGCTTAAGACGGTGCTAGGGCCGTGTGGATACTTCATAGTCTCCACATGAACAGCTCCACATTCTCGGGTCTGAATGTTAGGTCCGAGGGATACTTTCCTGTAGAGCCATATGGTTGCTTTTTAGTAACCAGACGTCCAAATCCAGCTCTTCGTGTAGGAATCCACTGATCTTCACGGAAACTACGGCAGCTGTCAATTCGAGCTGTGGGATGGTTACGGTTTTTAATGGCGTTACCCTGGCCTTTCCCATCAAGAGGGTACAGTGTACACGATTCTGAGCATCGACTAGCCTGAGGAACGAACACTGACCATATCCGCGTGTGCTGGCGTCGGAGAAGTGGTGAAGCTCGGTCGATACCCCTTTCCCGAAGTCCGCTGGTTTGAAACATCGCTTGACCTCCAGAGTTTCTAAGTGCGGCAGACTTTGTCTCCATTGCTCCCATGATGCTCTGAAGTCGTCTGTCAATGGACTGCCCCAATCGACATTCTGTCTGCACATTTCATGCAATATGAGTTTCCCCACCAAGATGACTGGCGCCACTAATCCTAACGGATCATACACCGAGCTTATGGTCGAGAGGATCCCGCGGAGCGTTAGGGGTTGATCCTTGAGTACAATTCGGACCTTGAATGCATCGGACTAAATGGACCATTGAACACCGAGAGCGCGTTCCAGCGATGGTGAAGTTTCCAAGAGGTCTGTTGACTTAATTCCTTGAGAGCAGTCCTCGAGTGGTATCATGGCACTGACCTCGTCCGAGTTGGACACAAATTTGTGCAGCTTTAAAGTGCAGCTTTAAACCACCCTTAGCACACATCTTTCTGTCGTTTTGTATGAGATCGATGGCTTCCTTGACAGTTGCTGTTGTCTTGAGTCCATCGTCGACATAAAAGTCGCGACGGATGAAGGTCGCTGCCTCGGTTCCAAATTCTGCCTCATTGTCGTTGACTGTTTGCTTCAAACCAAAATTGGCACATCAGGGAGACAACACTGCCCCGAACAGGTGGACGTTCATCGTGTATTCAAGAGGTTCCGATGAATGATCTCCGTATTTCCATCAGACGAAAACGAAGGAATTCTTGGTGCTCCTTCTTGAGATTGAACTGGTAGTACATCTGTTTGATGTCGGACATGGAGGCGATGCTCTCTTGTCGAAACCTGCCAAGGACCTCTACAAGACCGTCTGTGAGGTCGGGTCCTTGAAAAGATTGTCGTTTATGGATTCACCTTGAAAGGTCGCGCTGCTGTCGAAAACCACGCGTATTTTATTGTTTTTTTTTAGGATGGTATACCCCATGATGTGGGATATACCAAACCCAACCGTTAGGGTTGCAAATCTCAGTTTCGGTAACCCTTTCGGATAGTCGATTCCTGATGACATCTTCCATGAATGTCACATAATCATCGTCGTATTTTGCGTTGGCGAGAAAGCGTCTTTTGAGCATCATGAGTGTTCTGAGACAATTTCGGTTCCGAGTGTTTAAACGGAAGTGGCATTTCGTAGTGCCCATCATCTCGTTGTTTGATACTCGTCGACATAATGGAGAGAAATTTTCTGTCATCCTGTGAGAGAGCCTTTCCGGTTGAATTCGTCTCGCTGAAATCAAGCTCCATCATTCGATTAATCTCTCGAGGACTAATTACTTCCTTGACTGAAGTCATGAAAGAGATTGCCACGATTGGAACGATTTTAGTTCCTAGACACTTGCCTTCGTTATCGACTGCACAGACTTCTTGCGGAACCTCGTATGTCAATATTCGATGACTGACTGACGAATCGATTGGGCCTACGATCCCCCATCCGAGGTCAGTCTTCTGGGCGTACGGTTCATCCTTTATGGATGGAATGACCTCACGTGGTACCAAAGCGCGGGAGCAATTGTACCCGATAAGTAAACCTACATCGATATCTGCCAAGGGCATCAGTCAAAGCGATCCCTTTCAATTGTGGCCACCGCTCTGCCATTTCCGGAGTGGGTATCGTGTGATCGATCAGCAGGCATTACGCTCCTGGTGTAAAATGGTGGAAGAGCGATTCTTAGTGAATTGTCGTGAGCGCGAACCATAAGACCATTTATTTTGCGCGTCGACTATCAGCTGGTCCCTTGAACACATCGTGGACAGAGGCAAGTTCACGTTAGGGCCGTCGAGACCCAATCTGTCACACGTATATTCCAAAACGAACGGCGTATCAGACTGTGTGTCTAATAGAGCGTATATCATGATTTCTCGATCCGGATATTCGCTGTGGCATATCCACACTGGCAAGATCATCGTGCTTTTACTCCCAGAGTATGAGTTGTTCAAATGGCTGATTGACGAAGTAGTAGCCGGGACTTCTCGTATCCTTTTCGGTTCACTCTCTATCCGTTGGTCACCATGCAAAGATGTGGGATGTCGCTTGGAGCAGACAGTGCATGTCTTCCTTGCGGTACACCACTTTGATCGATGTCCACGATTAAGGCAACCAAAGCATAACCCTTTCTCTTTGGCATACTCCTTTCGATTTACGACTGTTTTCTGCAAAAAAAAAACGTTTACAGACGTCCAGCTCATGGTTCGCATCGCACAAAACACATCGTACGAGTTTAGCCTGTCCATCCTTGGAAGTCGTTTCCTTTGCGTCAGTTGAAAACGTACTTGCACGGGTGTATCGTTTTCGCTCGGGTTTGAAGAACTTCTCGTTTTCGACAGGCTTACTCGGTTTTGTACTACTAATTGCGGTGACGGGATCGCAAGCTATGTTCACCTCCCTGGCGATGAATAGCACAAACTCGCTGAGAGTTGGAAACAAAAGCCGAGTTTCTCTCCAACCTACAGCGTGTCTACCCCAGTGTAATGTTAACCAGTCCGGTAATTTCGTATTAAAGAATTTTCCGATTTTCTCTCCCATCGTTCAGGAACGTGGGGTTCGGGATAGTTCGCATGGCTGTATTGCATTGCCTAAGGAAATCAGCCAGTTTTCGCAGCGCAAAACCTTCTCGGGAGAGAACTTTTGGCCACAACTCCACTTTGTCGCGAAACGCGTTTGCAACGATGAATTGGTTTCCGTATCGCTGTTCAAACAGTTACATTGCCATAGCGAAAGCGTCCTCCGTTGATAAAAGGAAGTATCCTTCTACCGTGTCCTTTGCAGCTCCGCTCAGATACTTCTTTAAATAGAATAGCTTCTCTGTAGAGCGAATATTCTTTCGACCTACCAGAGTTTGAAAGGAACTTTTCCATGTGGGATAGGAGAGGGGATCACCTGAAAAAAATACCGGATTCAGGGGACGGTAGGCGTCCAATACTTACCTGCTCTGATAGCGAGTGCACGATATCTATCAGTTCAGCTGACTGATGATTGGACGACGGAGATATGGGATTTTGCTGAATAGTCGAACTTACCGAATGCGTTACGCGATTGGGTACAAATTTCGGCGCAAGGATGTTTGATTGATATCTATTGGATGTCGGGTTTTCAAGGACGGGAATGAAATTTGTATTAGCGTTGTCGGTAGCGAGTTCGAAAGAAACGGTCAACATTTTCCTCAACACTCATAATCAGCACTTGGGGCGCCTGTACCGGTTCGCGATGTAGGCTTTCTGCATGTTCGATTCTAGAAATCGCGTCTAGTTTCGCTTCTGCCATTCCTACCTCTTTTTCCGTTGTAACTCGCTCAAGCTCGGTCTGTTTTCGTTCAAGTTCGGCGCGTACATCGCTCTTCTATCCAATTTGTGGGTTCATACTCCATGTAAGAGTCACGAGACAATGCATACAACAGCCAAGTCTAGGGACAACAATGTGTCTAGACTTGAGCCTTTTCAGCTGCACAAAGACTCGGACAGTAGCTCTCTACATGAAGTATCTACCAATTGGTGGAGCTTCGCTTTTAACACAGCGGCTTCGGCTGCCGCATCGGCGCGTATTGATACACTAGACACACGAGAGTGTCTGAACGATGCAGTATGCCTTGATCTGACAGAACTTCTGACGTCATTCTCCATATTAATTTCGCGAATGTGTTCAAACACGCGTTTGATCAGATCGTGTAGTCCGTGAGCTACTAGGGCTCACCTTGCACCCCTCCCACTACAGACCGAAACTATGTTTTTTATGTGCTTTAGGACATGTCAAATAAGAAACAATTTGTTAACAGTCGATAAAGTGGGACTCACTACCCTTTTAATCACTTTGAAATTACTCCTGTGTTAATAAGTACAATTTTTGTGACAATAGGGGGTAGGGTTACAAGAATAGTCTTATCTTCCATAATTATTATCCAATCTTCATAATGTTGGCCACATATTATTCAGCATTGATTGCTGCATCGAATATTTACAAGATAATATCACTATTTGTTGGGTATGACGTCACACAGGGACCATACATACAAAAGTAGGAGTAGTAGCGAAAGCGGGCGTTTTGGGGTGCGTGAGGGTGTGCTTGAGCGATGAGGGACCATTCTTGGCTCGAATGCGTCGTGTGAGGTGTCCAAGTGAAGCCCTCGGTATGTAGACCACGACTTGAGGGATCTCCACATGATATGTGACGTCATTGCTGACGTCATCAGTAGGAGTAGTAGCCAAAGTAGGCATTTTGAGGGTTTGAAGGAAGGTTTTTGGGGTAGAGATGGACCATCCGTGGTCTAAATGGACCGTGTGGGGTGTCATCTTGTAACTCTCTGCATGTAGATGACGAATGGTATGGTTTTTGTTGGAAGTCGCATCAGATGGTCCATCTCTGCCCCAAAAACCTTCCTTCGCACCCTCAAAATGCCTACTTTGTCTACTACTCCCACTGATGACGTCACCAATGGCGTCACAGATCATGTGGAGATCCCTCAAGCCGTGGTCTACATACCGAGGGCTTCACTTTGACACCTCAGACGACGCATTCGAACCAAGAATGGTCCCTCAATCGCTCAAGCACACCCTCACGCACCCCAACACGCCCGCTTTCGCTACTACTCCTACTTTTGTATGTATGGTCCCTGTGTGACGTCATACCCAACAAATAGTGATATTATCTTGCAAATATTCGTACAGCAATCAATGCTGAATAATATGTGGCCAACATTATGAAGATTGGATAATAATTATGGAAGATAAGGCTATTCGTGTAACCCTACCCCCTATTGTCACACAAATTGTACTTATTAACACAGGAGTAATTTCAAAGTGATTAAAAGGGTAGTGAGTCCGAGTTTATCGACTGTTAACAAATTGTTTCTTATTTGACATGTCCTAAAGCACATAAAAAACATAGTTTCGGTCTGTAGTGGTGGGGGGTGCAAGGTGAGCCCTAGTAGCTCACGGACTAGTGGTGTTCTTGTTCAAGTGAAGCATGTTTATCTAGACTTTCGACCCTTTTTACAGAAGGTGAGAGACTGTCGTACCTACTGAAGGCATTGGCAACCTCGTGCATCAAGTGCGTCAGTGCGTCGCATTCCTGCTTTATAATGGAAACATCTCGCAGCTCTAAAAATGTACGTTCTATCTATGCCGCGCGCCTTGACGTTACATTCACACTGATTTACTCGCCACTCTAAGAACTCACCAGTAGGTTTTCTCAGCCTTTCGTCAGACTCTAACTGAGATTCTACCTCCCCGTAACTCTCTGTAGTTTTACCCTCATCAGATATTTCACCTTGCGTTACAATACAATCATCTCCAGATTCTACATGTGATAGATTTTCCTTGGAATTTCATCTAGATGCCATTTTGAAACATAAATTGTGCGTAGCTTAGAAGCTCAATCAGAGTACAAATGATTAACAATCTTGTACATTAAACTGAGAGCGTAGTTTACTTATGATGTACAGTACCAAAACTTGACTATTTGTGTGGAATGATTGCTATATATGGACTTGGCTCATGTGAACCTGTATATGAATATCGTATATTCCCACGCGTACAGGTATAATTTGGTCAAATTAATTATGAGTTATTTTAACATTTGGTCCGAGATTTACGTGGTAAGCACAGGTGTTATACTGATATTATAGTATAGTGGCCTGGTATACTGTCATATTTACCAAGAATACCAGTAAATGTCTCTTCTATGCAGATTTCTTGTCCACTTTGATCTGTATTCGTCAACAATTGTCAGTCTTTATTCAAACATCCATGTTGACTTGTTAGGTAACCAAGATAACCAGGAGTTAATACCTTGATACATACTAGTAGCTAAGATTCATAGCGTCTCCCTTCCCTCAACGCTATGCCGACGACAAATGCATTCCCCTGTTGGTAACTCGAACATTTCCATGGCGCACTTATTATTACCTTTGCGCCCTATTGGACCTTCATTAACTTGAGAAAATGGGCCGCCATGAATAAAAATACCATAATCGATGTTGTGATCATCATTACCTGTATACACGGGGTCTCTTTTTACGGAAATACCCATTTTCTTGACCCTCGATTTCAGGTGATTTTGAGGCTCCATAGGGATAACTTTAACGTCTGTAATTAATATATGACCGACGAAGGGCCATTTAGTTTACCATTTCTGTATTTTTATTCATGGCGGCCCATTTTCTCAAGTTAATGAAGGGCCAATAGGGCGCAAAGGTAATAATAAGTGCGCCATGGAGATGTTCGAGTTACCAACAGGGAAATGTATTTGTCGTCGGCATAGCGTTGAGGGAAGGGAGACGCTATGAATCTTAGCTACTTGTCTCGTCTTCGGAGGTATCACACCAGGCGCCCGTCCCAGCAGAAGAATTACCGCTCAGAGTAAATCTGAAAACGGTGTTTCACTGTAACGGCAGCAAGCAACGATAGCCGCCGATGTCCCAGGTGTAAGTAGGTCGTCATACGTAAGTAGGTCGTAATACGTAAGTTCACAAGACGTGACGAGGAATGGAGAACACAACCAGGATTTCATACAGAAGCCGTATATTCGTTGCTCCGTGAAACTACAACAGTAAAAGGACACTTGTATCAGAACACAATTAACTGATCTAACTTTACAGTGGGTATCAAACGTTATCGACCAAAATACGAAAACTGGGCCAACCATAAGGGTTACAATCTTTAACTCACGTGTTTCATCTCAATCCTAAATGATAAGAATTAAGCAATATCACATTTGATAGAATGCGTCTAAACATTAGATTTTAGCATCATAAAACATAATAAACCAGTACGGTACACTAACCACCTTGGGTCTTCTTCACCAACGATTACATCAAAACAATTGGCGTGTGGCAAACGACCTCGTGTGTCTTACAATATTCTCATCTGATAAAAGTAAAATCAAGGTTCAATGAGAGTTATCTCCCATTTCACCACAACATGGTATCAGTACACAATTAATTCTGTTACTTGTTATGTATTAGCGTTAAAAATCGGCAAAAATCCAGAAAATTCACAATGCATAAATCCACCTGGCATGTCAATATTTACCTTGTGCGACATTACCAGTGGCAGTCTTGACAGATGTTGACCATGGAAATTTCAAATTACCGCCACTGACAGCTGATTGGTGCTACAGAATGTCATTCAATTTGTAAACAGGGAGCCTTCTCACCCTTCACTGATCATGTCTTCATCCACCATGCTTTTTTCAAAGTGGCCCAAATCAACACCAGGAAGTACAGTTTGAAGACTCATCTGCAAGTTGAAATATCAAATGTATCAGAAATGCTGAAAAATCGCAGCTCATAAAATCCATAAAGATCTGCTCTCAAATTTCTAAACAATGTAGATCGTGGGCACTGACCCGGAAGTGATTAATTGTGTACTGATGCCTGTCAGGAATGGAACCATTGTTAAAATAAGGAATGCTCTCATCTGAACAAACCATACCCATCCCCAAACATTCTTGAGAAGGCACAGATAAAACTATGCACAGATAGAGATTTTACAGCCTATATACCAAGGGTACCCCCTTTATAATTTCTCCTCAGTTTGCCCCATATGACTTAAGACTGAGGTACAAGTAAAAAGTACAATATCTCACTAACCTGTACATATTTTTCCATCTGGTAAAAAGCACCAAGTCGACAATCCTTCTGCCTATAAAAAGAAGTATAAAGCATTAACTAGATATGTTAAACACTATTTTTAATTATGTTTTTATTATTTTAATTCATTTTTTTATGAAATTATTCAAATTAAAGTTTAAAAATAAAGAAAACTTAAATTCAAAATGTGTCAAAACATAATTTGTTTTCAACCTGCTCATTTAGGCTACATTTGGTAAAAATTTCCTTCATGGCAGTGGTTAACTTCTCCATGTAATCAGTGGGTCATCTCAGTAATCTATCAAATGGGATTTAAATTTGATGTTGATACAAAGATCAAAGACATGTTTAATCCTGTAATAAGTGACAGCAAGATACACAAATGTGTACACAACACATACCAAAATATAACACAGAGGTGTTTATGGTATACACAACTCCCATATAGAGAATATATGTCAGTTCAATTGGATGGATCTACATCTCATCAAGATCTTGCTGGCAGTAATTAGAAAGATGCACATATTACTTGTAAACAGTTATTATTACTGAGAAAACTCCTAAATAACATTGAGGAATATATTCTGTGTCAGATTTCAAGTCCATGAATGCAATGTCTGCAAACAGGCAACACTTGTCAAAACACAACATAGAAGAAAAAAAGGAATAAACTTCAATGACAACATATCTGATGGTCATTTGCTGATCTCTGCTACATTAACAACCATGAAAGATGAGGACAGCTGGAAGTTGCCTAACTTAAACTGTTAACTGTTTGGTGAAAGATTAAAGTGGCAACTTACAGTGAGAAAGGCCTATCTTCCAACAGAGTTGGAGGCATACCTCTGAGTCACACTGTGCGAAATTCCGAGAGTTGATGTATGTGTGTGTGTGTGGGGGGGGGAAAGGTTGTATGGGGTTTGCTAATATTTGGTGCCTGTAATCCATGTTTCTTGCTACCTACGAGATCTCTGATATGAATATGAAAGAGAATTACATACTTATAGTCCTGGAGATAGTGGAAATGGAATGAAGAGAAAGTATTTGCTATGATGCAAATGTGACTGACAATAAACACACAACAATGAGAAACCCTCAACAGTCAGATTAACTGTTGACTCAGTTAATCAGATTTTACTTGTCTCATTAAAGTTACAAATGCAAAAGGCATTTTGGAAATTCTTTGTGTGTGGAACAAACATCTGAGTTTTTACAGGTGATATAATTAGTATTAATTTCATGTGGTTTTAGACTGATATAAAGTGAATTAATGCATAAATGATTTGAAGCATTGAAGATTTGAACTGAGGTCGCGATTTTGAAAAAAGCATGTAATTGTATTTATGTGAATTTCCTTTCTTCCATTTACATTTTATTGTATCTTGAAAGTTCATTTGCTCATAATTACCAGCTGTGTTAAATGAACCTCGTCATATTTGGCATTGACTATTTGACCCTAGTACTGACAAATCAGTCATTTTTTGCCTATATTTGCTCCAAAAGGTCTCAATTTTGTCGCAGAAATGGCATAGCAATACAAGAGATGTTAGCCAGCATTATCAGTATGATATTTATTTCAACCACATTTAGCAAGAAAAAAAATAATTTTAATAATTAAAAAAATTATTAAAATTAATTAAAATTTTATTTTATTTTATTAATAATTTAATAACATAAATTTGAAACAACCCTAATATTTGAACTTAGTTCAGGAGTCATCATGGAAAAAATTGGGCTGATCCAGTAAAAACTGTAGCCACAGTGACGATTTAAAGTTCTCTGGTCAAATGTGAAAATGTCGTGTGACAGGTATCAGTACACAATTAATTCTGTTACTGGTTATGTATTAGCGTTAAAAATCGGCAAAAATCCAGAAAATTCACAATGCATAAATCCACCTGGCATGTCAATATTTACCTTGTGCGACATTACCAGTGGAAGTCTTGACAGATATTGACCATGGAAATTTCAAATTACCGCCACTGACAGCTGATTGGTGCTACAGAATGTCATTCGATTTGTAAACAGGGAGCCTTCTCACCCTTCACTGATCATGTCTTCATCCACCATGCTTTTTCAAAGTGGCCCAAATCAACACCAGGAAGTACAGTTTGAAGACTCATCTGCAAGTTGAAATATCAAATGTATCAGAAATGCTGAAAAATCGCAGCTCATAAAATCCATAAAGATCTGCTCTCAAATTTCTAAACAATGTAGATCGTGGGCACCGACCCGGAAGTGATTAATTGTGTACTGATGCCACATGGACTGGCTCGGTGTCAGTATAATGTGACTGGGTGGGAAGTCATGTCTGCCTACGGCATATTATTTCGGTGGGACAGCACTATAAAATGGCAGCACGAGATCTGCTCTGTTACAAGGCGCCTCTCCCCCTCCCCTTCCTTCCACGTCGTGATATAGCTGAAAAAATGTTGAAAGCGACGTTAAACCCTATTCACTCACTCACTCAACCTATAATACTAAAGGGTCTATAATGCGTAGTCATGCCATAATAAAGAGAAATTGAGGCATTGAAGTGACTGGAGCGTATTCAGGGTAAGGTTGACCTTTAAGGTCAAAGGTCAGTTTACCTCCGGAAGTGACCACATATTCAGGCGGAAAGTCTCTACATCTCAAATTGGACCTGCGACGTCATGCTAACGTGTGCTGCCATATGTGCCGTCGGCTTGTCGTGACATGTTCAAAGCGCATTTAAAACCTTAAATTTGACTTCCACCATGTAAAAATGGCGGACACCATGTCATGGAGAATGATCGATATTTCCGGTTCCGGTAACGTCAGCGTAAGTGACCTTTGACCCTGCGCACCTTGTTATGCGGTATTGTGCGCGTGTGCTGGTCAAAAACCACCTCCGGTCAGGTGACTGGCCCCAGAATTGACTGTTGTTCGTCATGATATAGGGTGGGGGGAGGGGAGAATTTTTACATGGGTTCGCCATTTTTACGGTTTTAGATGCGCTTAATATCCTATTTCGGACCTATTTACTCCCTCTTACCTTTAAGGTCAAAGGTCAGTTGACCGCCGGATCTTCAGTCAATCAAGAGTTCCGGTCAAGAGCTCGACAGAGGAAATTTCTAAGTGACAAGTTTACTAAAAATGACAAATTAAATCCATGTGCGAGTTATGAAAAGCGAGCGAACTGGAGAAAAAAAGTTTTGAAATCGTCGGGACAAACTGTCATAACATAGTTCAAGTTGTTCGGATAGACATTTGCATCAGCTAACGACGTCCAGATGTGAAACAGATCCGGAAACAGGCAGTAGCCGTCCACTATACTCATATACCTGAGTAAAGAGGCCCAGGCAAATCTTCTGTCGAGATTTGATTTGACCCGGGAAATGTATCACATCTAACAGTTAATTCGTCAGTTGACAGTTTTTCCCAAATAGAGTCTCGCCAAAGACTTGAAACAACGGAACTTTTTGCTTTCTCGCTGACGCTCAGCATTTGGAGGATGGAACAGGCACTGGTTCCCTCGGTGTCAGTATAATGTGACTCATATCTGTGTACGGCATAATACAGGTAATACCAGAAGTAGTTTTCATCCACTTCTGGTAATACTTCAATAAAACAGCACTATAAAATGGCATGCATCAATACTACTCTTTCACAAGTAGGCACCGCCACCCCCACCCCGCCCGTCTTAATATAACCGAAGAATTGTTGAAAGCGGCATTAAAAGCCTACTCACTCGCTCCACTCTCTGAAGTATTGTTTTCAATTGACTCACGATGGAAAACTTGAGTGAAATTCACCACGGTGTGAGTGGAAAATGAACCCACTCAAATTTGAGTTAATGCTCTTGTATTAATCAATCAGTCAAAGTTACTCAAGTTGAGTGAAATTCACTCAAACTTTGTGTGGCACTAACTCCTCCTTTTACTGGAGTTAAATATTTGTTAGTAGGTGCAACCTCCTGGACTACTTTTGATACTATACAATTAATTGGCGCTATACAGGCATGTTGAGCTGTTATTTCGCCGACCTTTGCCCCTTCTATGAAATCTAACTGGGACCTTCACGCCACATGGTGGACGTCTTGGTGTACTTGCATCTGTAAGAATGGCCTACATGTCAAACTAAACATGCTCATTAATCCTACAGTTGACATTTGCGGTGACATTATCTCATTCTCCAACTCAGAGAAGAATCCCTGCTGTCCATCGCGTAGACTCTTATACAGTCCAGTAGTCTGATTTAGTACATTTATGAAATACGTACAGAATGCTGTTATATATTTGATATTAGGGCGAACTTAATTTTTAATGAATGATGAGTTTTTGAAAAAAATATTGCCGCTTAAGAACAAGTCTAGGGTGCATATAACTGGATTAGCTCCCCTGATTCTGGCAGTCAGTTCTGAAAATGGTGGATTTGCCAAGAAAACTAGTCTAGCGAAGTTAGGAACCCTAATTATAAAAGATATTCTTCATATTATTGGACGCTCTCGTCTGGCAAACAGTTGCCTTAGTTGGAGTACGGTATGGTTATCCCCTTCAAATGTCAATCAATCACGAATCAGATTTTTGTAGACTCTCAGAAACTACCTGGCAGTGATAGGATTACCAGTGCCGGAATTCGCTGCAGACCATACCTTGTTTGCGTTTATCACCCAAGCAACCCCTCACAGTGTCCGAGTCTGCGAGGTAATTCCAACTTCTAAATATTTTTCTTACCCCTTGAGCTAGGTGATCAGCAAATCAGCAAATGTAAAATAAAAATCAAGATGGACGATTTGTTGACAGTGACGTCAGCTTCAAAACGGGCATTTTTGGCGTCGATTTTTCGGTCGGATTTTTCGAATTTTTTGTTTATGTGTTTTCTTTGCAAAAACTGCATGATAAATTAGTAAATAATAGTCTCATCAGAAATAAAATAGATTGTGTCTAATTTTCACAGAAGAAAAGCAGGAATTTTGAAGAAAAGCGACGAAAACATAAATTTTTTGTTACCCCCCACATGGCCGCCTTCTTGAATTTACTCGTGATCTTCTACTCTCGAGCTTATGCAAATGGACTCAAAATGACCCCAATATGACATATTTTAATGTCGTGGAGGGTCAGCTTTCATTTTTTTTTGTCGCTCCGGAGATAGGGGAGAAAGTTTGGTTGGGGGGGCAGATAGGATTGAATGGACGTCCTTGGAAACTAAAAACATATTCATTAGGCCCTCTCTAGTAAGGAGGCTGGCGTATGAAATCTGCTCGCCAGCAATATTAGAGGGCGACTATATTAGAGGGCGACTGTTTGTTGCTATAGCATACGTCTTAAACGACACCTGTGACGTCATAGTATTGTCCCAACTGCAGATTAGTTTTCAAGAATGCCTGTGGATAATGGAAGTGAAAGGTGTGTACTCCTATGGATTCGATAGATGTGTACATGTGAAAACCAATGTAAAAAGTTCAAACACCTGAAATGCCAGAGAACATTATTTAATGGGAATAATAACACATGGGCAAAAAATCTGTCCGTTATCGACCGTCCAGTCCAACAAGTCAAATGAAAACAAGTCAAATGAACACAAATGTGTGGAAACCCACACTGGCCGTGCGTTGGAACAGACTATTTGGTTGTCAAATTAACGTTGACAGTTATGTTTGGCATTTGGTACTCCTTCAAACGAGCCTTCTTTTCCGGTTGAATGTGGTCGCAGGTTTCCCTTCCAGACACAATACGTTTGTTCGCTTATATTCGCGAACAGCCGTGCTTCAATGACCTGTAACTTCACAGATTAGTTGTTCGTCAACACCAGCCTCGTACATGCGTGTTGCGGCCGTTGCTCGTAAGGAATGATTAGTACGGAATCCAGGAATTCCGGCCTTCTTACACAGACGTGCCACTGTACCGGTTAGATGACGTATTTCGATAGGTTGGTTGATGAACCAAACTCCGTCCGGCGTCGGCTTGTCAACTGGCCGCAGATAGAAAGCACTCCGGTCCTTGGGGCTGCAACAAATTGAACACAACAAAAAGGCATGTAGTGACTGGACTGTATTATTAAACAGCGAGACCAATTGAACTAAATCACAGTACTTTATCTGTAATCTTTTATGAACACAAAAAGTTAATTCTCGCGAATCACCAGGCTTGTCGTGGGATTTGCTTGTGTGAAGGTGTTCGAACTGAGACAGTACAGGCAATTCAGAAAGCAATTTATGTAAAAACCAGGGGACTCATTCGTTACGCCGTCTGTTATCCCCGCGCTATCCCCGCCTAGTTGCATTGGTGCCGTAATAGATGCAGATCATAAGCGATTGCTTGCCACTTGAACAAGTCAACGTAATTATCTATTCTCTATATCATAGAGGTATGCGTTACAATACAGTCTGCGGTTAATTCAGGAAACCGACGTAGAGTAATCCATAACCGGATTTACTTGTGTTTCGTGTCTTCTTACATGCAGTTCAGTATTTCCAAGGAAAGAATATACACTTCAATGCCATACATTCGGGAGAAATAATGTACACTTATAAACCTTGCTGAGTGTGAATATGACACCTCTTTGAACAAACAATGTAAATTGGAGAATATAATTACAAAAACAATGGTTCTTGGGACTGCCAGCAAAATTACATAAATATTAAATACAATATTGAAAAGCAGTTAGGAAAATTCTGTATAGTATGTTCTACAACAAAGACTATGTTAGATATGAAAATTGATTTGGGAAGTATTTTTTAATATTTGTTTACTTCAGTAATTGTCTTAGTCTAGAAATTTTGTTTATCCGACATGTGGATCAAATAACAGATATGTGTCAATTGGCAATTAATTATGCAGATTGTTTTGGAACCAGGCACAAACAGTTTGAATGAACGAATAAACCAGGGTATTTTCCTCACTGACTGCACACACTAAAGGTCTGTCTTGGATAGCTCTACACAGCTTTGAACTATCCTCAATATTGGCCGACACGAATTATCATTGCTTTTGACAATTATTTTGACATAGTGAATGATAAAAAATCTTTTAAAAATACTTTTCGATCGAATTTTCTTTTCCGACATAGTCTTTGTTGTAGCAGTGATTTCATACATTGTTTAGAACCATCTTTCAAGAGTGTGTTTATTCTTTATTGACTTCTGCTGGCAGTACCGAGACGCTTTGTTTCTGTAATTATATTCTCCAATTTACATTGTTTGTTCAAAGGGGTGTCATATTCACATTCAGCAAGGTTTGGGGAACATTTTGGTATATGATATTGGCCACCAACTGTATTACCTAATTAGTAATCAGCTCACCTGTGATTCTATGAAAAAAAGGTATAGTGTCACCCCCTTAAGGCCTTTGCGATGGCATCCATATTTGACAGTGGCCAAAATGTGGTAAATGTGAACTGAGGGAGAATGCCAGTTATTGGAGTAAATGAGTGACCATGGTGAACCTGTAAGTTCTCAAAGTATCACAGCTTATGAAATCACTGAAAGAAGAACTTGTACACTAAATTTGATATAAAAATCTCACCTGTTGCTTTGATGACTTTTTGCCATGACCACAACTTTTGAAGACTATGAAATATACTGAACTACACAAAAGTATCTTCCTCCAATCAACAACTTCGACATGGGCAAATAAAATCAGGCTGTCAAGTTGTAAAATATCGAATGAGATAGTGAAGGATTTGGGCTCATTTATATTTTGATCAGGTTATTATATAGGAAATCATATATGTATCTATTCGAGTGTCACATTTACCATAATCAGTTTTGGAGGTTTGCTATTTTAGTCCAAATGTCAATTCACGGTTTTGATCGGGACGTGTATATACAGTACAGTATATTAGAGTTGAGGGCATATCAGTAAATCGAATAGAAGCTAGGAAACTGACCCGCTCTATGCACTTGAGTGGTCAGGAAACACCGACAATTGAAGTCGGCTGACAACAGGCTAATGGTAACTGGTAGTGCGAGAAGTTTGGCACTTGAGATTAATTGTGTACTCGATATAACTTGATTTACATTGCATGTTGTAGAAATGAAAATAGATAAAATGTCTTCTAATTAGTATGTAAGCTATAGAGCCTACATGAATATTGTACGGTATCAAAGTGATTAGAACAGGCCAGCTGTGTTTGGATAATGACCGATGCTCAAGTGGTCATTCCGGCAGTGTCGTTAATTAACTGTTTGAGTTGTGAGAAAATGAATTTTCTCACAGATTGGTGTTCAAGTACTTTGTTTACTCAGCTCTATTTAAGTCGATGTATATTACAATGAATTTAGGCATTAAGACCAGAGCTTCATTTCGTACAGACGTTTTCGGTTATCTTTGTGATCTGTTGTACCTTGTCTATATTTGATGCAGAAGTAAAACAACAGCCTCTGTTTATTCCAACGAAGTTGTCTTGTAGTTCTTTGGCTTGACTGAAGACGAACATACGGAGCCAGGGTTATATAGAGAAGATCCCCGTTGTCTATCACCTTCACGTAATCAACTGATAGGACACTAAAATTCTATAAAGTGTTGTGCCATTTAAAGAAGAATTTACTAGATTTCTGAATATATCCAAATTACAGCAGGGAAGCCAGCCATTTGTGAAAGCTGCCGGACTACTTTGAAGCAGGCATAAAAAGTATGGTGGGACATAAAACATAGTATTTTAGTATTGTTAAGGAATGAGAACACACATCTTCAGGAAAGCTTCATACCTCACATGATCCAATTGGACCAAGGATGGCCCGTCTCAAGCCCAAAACGTACAATCCAAGACCCTTCCACTACTCTCTAAATGTGACGTCCTCCATTGCATCAACCATCCTTATTTCATCCTCCCTATACCTGTAACATTATCCCTTATTTCCCCCTCATTTCCCTATAACTTTAACATTACGGCCATTTTTTACCCACTATAACTATAGCAATATCCCTTATTCTCCATCATTTTCCCTATACCTAAAACAAGGCCCTGCACAGTTTATACTAATAGATTTGCCCTTTCCCTACTACTAATCTGTCTCGGAAGTAGAAGTCTGCCATCTGATGGTAAGACCTGGAATAGTCACAGGCTCAGATGACTCCACCGATTCCACATCATTTTCTTCAGTTGGCATGGCATGACCTGTAATACCACTGCCAACTGGCCTTCCACTGGCACTACCAAATTTTCTCCTGTATCTATGTTTGCGATCCATAATATCGCGAAAAAACTATTGACTGATTCACAATTTCCTCCAACAGTACCACACGTGTAACATCATGCACCAACAGCCCACCATACACGTGGTTTTCATCCCAAAAATTGAATAAAACTAACCAACTATTTTTGACATATATTTATAGGTTATTGGATTGTACGGTTGTGTATGGACGAGTCCTGGGAGCAAGGGAAGGGACGAGCTTGCGAGTCCCTTCACGGCGCCCAGGACGAGTCCATACACAACCGTACAATCTAATAACTTATTTATTATACACCCTGAGACGAAAACAAACCAAAAATTGTAAAATGAACTGAATGTAAAAAGAACGTAACACATAAATTGAAGGATATACTTCGATCTATTTTTAATATTGAATTTACAACGTCATTCGGCTCGCGAAAGAATACAACATTTTCATTGGTTGCTTTCCTGTCGAAGTGAAGTGAACCGCACGAGGCAAACATGTTGAACTGGAGTGGATGTGAACAAATCAACAAACGACGAAATATCAGAGATAACTGTTGGAGAATGAAATTTACCGCAGTAGATAAGCGAATGACTGCAAGGAATTACTGGGATTTACTAACGGAAATAGAAGGTGCAATTGTTGAATGCCGCTCCATGGAACAAATCCCCGTAGTCGCGAGTGGAGACGGCTGAAGCGGTGGTTGAACTGGCGGCAAGATTAACGGTCGAAGTGGACGCGATTGAAGGATCTACTGGCATGTTGGGGAATGAAATTTGACCGAGAGGCATAGGATTAGTAGGTGCGTTTGACTGCAAGATTGAGGAAATGTGCTTCTGTTCCGTAATGTCGAGCTTTCTGTCATACTCCTGTATGCTGGCGAGAGATTTGTGACCAGTGACCTGCATAATCTTATGTGCCGGTACACCTGCCTTTACCAGGGTCTGGACGGTTGTTTTCCTCACGGAGTGGTTGGTTTTCTTCCCGGCCAACCCGGCTCTCACAGCGGCCTTTTTCATCAGCTCCCCCAGTCTGTGCTCGCCCATGGGGGTCTTGTAATACCAAACCAGTGAGTCGGGTTGTAGACGGTTGACAGGAATAGGCGTCAAATAAAATGGACTGTCGGGATCCATCATATTTGCAGGGCGACGTCTGGCGTATTCCTTAAAATTAAATAACACTATCGGATCCCTTGACTGGTCGACTCCCACAGAGCTGTAAATTCTGGGCCGGGTTTCACGGACATCATCTCGCCGCGAGCCGTCACGCGTTTTGCTGTTTCTCTCCATCCATTCGAGAAACTCTGTGCCGTCGGAATCACGTTCCAGAGTAATGTCGCCAAATTTTAATTTCCGATGCTCATCTCGTCCTCTGAAACCAAACATTTTGGTGAAATAGAAGTGAAGGGAGAAAATCAAACTTTGGGGGTTGCAGGGATTCATAGAAGTCCAAATTTTACGAACCGAAATCAGGAAAATTGAGTTTTTTTACAGTCAAATTGAGTTAAAATAAAATTTATCGGCATTTTTTCACCTAAAATTGAGTATATAAATTTTTTACAAACCAGGGTCATTTTTTCCCCCTGAAGTTGAGTATATATTTTTTTCACAAACCAGGGTAAATGTTATCATCTTTGAACCTTGTCTACTGTTACCAATTCATGTATTTTTAACCTTTTGTGTAATTAAAATCATTTTGTGTTGTTGATTGCGTTTACTCATTTCCATCATTATGTTGTCAGCAAGAAACGATGAAAAACAAAATCATACTGGTTTATAAAATAGTTACACGATGATTGTATTGGATTCCACAAATAATAGGAGTCTTGATGATGATATTGTTTTCATAGAATATTGTTAACAAAAAAACGAAACACTTCAAAAACGCTTGCAAAGCGACCAGTAGTAGGTAGCCCGCAAATTGAGTTGATAGCGCCTCACTGCGCATGCGCAGAAAAAAAGGGGGGCGGTTTTGAGTCGGTATTGAGGGGGTGCGCATGCGTGAGTTTATGCAAATGAGTGTAGTGGATGTGTGGTGTGTGTGTTTTCAAGATGGCGGCTTGTTTGTGTGTGTTATGGGTGGTGTGTTTCAAGATGGCGGCTTGTTTGTGTGTGTGATGGGTGGTGTGTTTCAAGATGGCGGCTTGTTTGTGTGTGTGCTGGGTGGTGTGTTTCAAGATGGTGGACAATTTCCCCTGCCCCATTCCCGGCCCTCATTTGCATATTTTCAAGATGGCGGCTTGTTTGTGTGTGTTGTGGGTGGTGTGTTTCAAGATGGCGGCCTGTTGTTGTCCCTAAAACTATGCAAATGAGATGTGTGGGGTTTTTCCAAGATGGCGGCTTGTTGTTGTGTGTTGTGGGTGGTGTGTTTCAAGATGGCGGCTTGTTGGTGTGTGTGATGGGTGGTGTGTTTCAAAATGGTGGACAATTTCACTTGTTCCATGGCCCCTCCCTCATTTGCCTATTTTCAAGATGGCGGCTTGTTTGTGTGTGTTGTGGGTGGTGTGTTTCAAGATGGCGGCCTGTTGTCCCTGAAACTATGCAAATGAGGTGTTTGGGGTTTTTTTCAAGATGGCGGCTTGTTTGTGTGTGTTATGGGTGGTGTGTTTCAAGATGGCGGCTTGTTTGTGTGTGTTGTGGGTGGTGTGTTTCAAGATGGCGGCCTGTTTGTTGTCCCCGCCCCTTTTGAAACTATGCAAATGAGGTCAATTGGCTATAAAAGGAGTGCATTTTTAGGGAAAGGGGTGTATTTCAATCTGACTTACCTGATCATTCCTGCCTTGCTTCACCTCTATCCAGCCAGCCAGCCACCCAGCCAGCCAGCCAGCCAAATCACTAGACTATTACTCCGTAATAGTTTTTTCACCAGCCCATAGTCATGGCGTCATCATCATTATTTTTAGCCAGGCTTGCAAAGTACCGTGTTCGTCTGATTGATGAGATGGAGCATGTGGATGAAATATGTGATTTCCTTATGACGGAGGAAAACATACTCCTGGAAGAGCGTGTCGAAGAAATCATGGCGGAGAAAACCATTTCAGCGCAAAACACAGCCCTCATCCATGAAGTATCGCAATTTACCTACTATGGATGTCTAGCCTTCGTGACGGCGTTGAAGATCACGGGAAATGATGATCTAGCAGAGCTACTTGAAGCCGACGACGACGTTATACAAGATGAAGATATCTTAGTGGTGGACACTTCCCAAGAGCGTACAGCCAGCAACAAACGTACGCACACTAGCCCAGAGAGTACTACACCTGCTAAACGTGCTGGCCGATCCAAACGTCCCCGACTAACACCGTTACAAATACCTGTGGTTGAGCCGCCAGTAGTACCCCAGCAAGTGCCTGTGAAACAAGAACTTCCTATGTCTGTCCAGGAGATCAACAACCTAATCCAAGAGGCCTACCAGACAGCCCACCAGGACATTTGGGAGCTTTCACCCTATTTAACGGTGAGTGTCAAAGATGAAGAAGTGCATTTTAATGCAGCGGGCTTTAACGACAGACCTGGTAAGCATATTACCCTGAACTTGGACACCTGGCAAAAACTGGAGGCCCTTGATTACGCCATCGATGCGGTTATTCGTGACCAGGGAAATGACGAAGCGAAATTTCATGTGGGTGATGACATCTATGTGAGTTGTGCGTATTTCAACGACCAGCTCCTGGTGCATATTCGAAAATGGCGAAAGCGATTAGATACGCAAGAGCTTGTTGCTTGTCCTCAAGGTGTCACATTGAAATTGACGGCGTGGCGGCAGTTGCAGAGTCTTGCCAGTACAATTCGTCAAACTCTGGCCTACCAGGTGTCCAACTATATATATGAGAAGTACATTGACACAGTCCTGCAGCTTATCAGACCTCACATGAACACTCTGGTAGCCTCATACGCGAGCCTCACTGAAGCACTACAGGCTGTGACCGAGATGGAAATTGCTCTGGCAGTGGTAGCGGCTTGTCCTTCCAAAATCCCACGTGAAGAGATTGTGACGTACATCCATGCGCACCAAGGACAGAAAGATGATGATGAATTTAAACAAGTCTTGTTGACGAGGTATTGAGAACAAGGAAAACATTTATTGATTTTTTCACTGTTAATTGTATTAAAAAATTCAATACTCACATATAATTGTATTAAATTCAATACCCTTGTGAATACGTTCATTGTGTGTTAATAAAAAATAGTAGAAAATTAAAAAAAATGCTTAGTGTTCATTCTTTTTTCCTTTTTTAATAGTCAAATAGCTCCAAAACGTCTATTTTCATTCTTGCGCATGCGCAGAATGCTGATAGTTCAACCCACACCAGTCCATCAGATGGCCCTTCATCTCACCTTCACATTGATACCTCACTCGGCTCCATCGGGTCACTAGGGGCTCTCCTAGCTCCAAAAAAGGCTATTTTCATAGCCTTCGGCCTTCGCGCATGCGCAGAATCACCCTAATTCAAGTCCACACCCAGTCTATCAGATGCTCCTTCACGTTACCTTCAATTTGATACCTCACTCGACCCGATTGCATCATTAGGGACGCCTCTAACCCCAAAAAGGCTATTTTGTGAGGATTGATATCATGATATCATGATATCAATGTTCAAAATAGCCTTATTGGGGTTAGAGGTGCCCCTAGTGGTCCAATGGGGTCGAGTGAGGTATCAATGTGAAGCATTTCACGTCAGCTTCAATTTGATACCTCACTCGACCCACTACCTCCAAAATAAATTTTTTGAAGATTGATATCATGATATCAATCTTCAATCTTCAAAATAGCCTTTTTGGGGTTAGAGGCGCCCCTAGTGGTCCAATGGGCTCGAGGGAGGTATCAATGTGAAGCATTTCACGTCAGGTTCAATTTGATACCTCACTCGACCCACTACCTCCAAAATAAAATTTTTATCATGATATCATGATAATCAATGTTCAAAATAGCCTTATTGGGGTTAGAGGTGCCCCTAGTGGTCCAATGGGGTCGAGGGAGGTATCAATGTGAAGCATTTCACGTCAGCTTCAATTTGATACCTCACTCGACCCACTACCTCCAAAATAAAATTTTTATCATGATATCATGATAATCAATGTTCAAAATAGCCTTATTGGGGTTAGAGGTGCCCCTAGTGGTCCAATGGGGTCGAGGGAGGTATCAATGTGAAGCATTTCACGTCAGCTTCAATTTGATACCTCACTCGACCCACTACCTCCAAAATAAAATTTTGAACATTGATATCATGATTATCATGATCAAAATAGCCTTATTGGGGTTAGAGGCGTCCCTAGTGGTCCAATGGGGTCGAGTGAGGTATCAATGTGAAGCATTTCACGTCAGCTTCAATTTAATACCTCACTCGTCCCACTACCTCAAAAATAAAAAAAAAATGGCTATCGCCTACCTCCAAAACGTCTATTTTCATACCTTTCGGCTACCGCGCATGCGCAAAATGCCGATAGTTCAATCCCATACCCAACACATTACATGCCCCTTCACATAAGCTTCAATTTGATACCTCACTCGACCCCATGGGTCTATTTTTAAAGAAAATATTGGGGCTATTCCATCCACCTTGCTTACTCCCTTGTCCCCCCCTCCAATTTTCCCCTCCCCTTTTTTAATTTCAATTTTTAATTGTTAAAAAAACATAGAAAATGAAAAAGATTTTTTTTGGCTCCATGAATCTTTTTTTCCTTTTTTATTCAATGAAATTGGCTATTCCATTTCCCTCCCTCCCCCTCCCTTGTCCCCCCACTTCAATTTTTCCCCTTTTTTTCAATAATTTGAAAAAAATGGTAAAAAAAATTTTTCTTTGATTTTTTTTGGGGAAAAGGGATGATGGGAGCTGGTGTTATTTTGGTGTGCTTATGAAAGAAGTTTTCTCTCTCGGAAAGATGGGTTGGCCCTGAAAAGGGCCTTTGAGAGTGTAACACGAGACACTTATGTGCGGAATATTCTCTTCACACCTCCCACATGCTTTCTACATAGGGGGCATTTTATCCTGAGATGCGTCTCTCCGGCGTCAATGCATTGGCACATGGCTCCTTCACACGACAGTTGGACCCAGCAATCCTTGCACACACACAGATGCCCACAGGGTAGTACCGCGTATATGCTTTCGTGATCCGTGCAGATACTACATAGTTTTGTTTTTTCTTCACTATGTCGTAGTTTGGTTTGTCTGGCAATCTCCTCTTCCATTCCAACCATCGCTCCCCTCATGTCGATAATCTGTTCGTTGAGGCGGGATATCTCATCTGTGTGTCGGCAGCGTTGCGGTGTTCTTTCTTGAGCCGAAGTCATTATACTTTGAGTTTCTATAGGCGAGGTCGTTGTTGTAGTTGTTGGCGGTGTACTAGTTAACCAGCCGCTGTCTTGTTCCTCCCCATCACGGGTGTCCTCGTTATCTTCTTGTACGACCGCCAGTCTGTTGTTGTCTTGTTCACTTCGCATTCTTCTTCTATCCTCTTCTGCCCGCACATCACGTCGGAGTTGATCTGCGAGTTCTTCGGTACTTCTTATTAACGACGTTTCGTCTTCAATAACCCTTTGAAAACTAGTGACAATGGTCACTCCGTCATCTTCTTCTCGGCTAATTATCTCCCTATGTTCTTCTGTGGCCACGGCAGCAGCAGCATATCTTGGGTCTCTGGGATGATGGGTGAACAGGGAACGTCTTCTTAAACTCATGATTTGTAGTTGTCAATAAATGTGTGAACATACTACACGTTTTTTATAGTGGGCTGTGTGTGTGTGTGTGGGTTTCAACATGGCGGCCTGTTTGTGTGTGGGTTTCAACATGGCGGCCTGTTTGTGTGTGTTGTGGATGGAAGGTTTCAACATGGCGGCCTGTTGGTAGCAAGTGCGTTTCAACATGGCGGACGGTGTGAGTGAGTGCAAAATGGCGCACGGTGTCAAGCAGTGCAAGAAAGACATGGCCCACTGTCTAGAGCTGTGTTACCCTTGCCCAAGCATTAAAAATTACCTATTATTTTTCGATAAATCCGTTATAATTTTCATGGAACTATGATAAGACTGTAACCATAGTTTACACGTAATTTTTTTAGCCAGGAAAATCAATTTATTTTCCATGTACCTGGTTTTTTCATACTACCGTACCCAACCTTATGGGTTTAAAATCACTAAAAATTAATAAATAACCGTCTAGTGTAGCGTTAGATTGTTAAAAAAATTTATATTATATACTGAATTGCCTCAGTTCAACTTGCAATAAAAATATAGGTGAACTGACAGTTATTTTAAAATGACAAGCTGTTTAAAATTATAAAAGAAACACAAATATTTTGTCGTAAAAAAATATAGCCTACAGCTAGAGTGCGTTCACCGACGTCCGCGTCTTTTACACTATAAATAGCTCAGAATTTGTTTAATTATTCACAATTGAGGATCCAGTCATGGAGTCATCCTGGACTGAAATCATGGATACATCAGACTTGTTCCCAAATGCTGAGAATCAAGTACAACTCCTCCCCGGAATGATTAATTTGGTAGAGGACGAACCCTGGATAGCTGACATCATGAAAGAAATATTTCCACCACCCCCGAACAAGCCTGCAATTACTACAGACCAAGACCCGGCAGAAACATCGAGTAACTTATTCGGCCTTGCAGCCCCACCCGATGTTAATCCAGCGGAAAACTCACGTCTAGACGATATTGACAGCATCCTAGCAACGCTGTTGAAAGAAGACAAAGAAACGGTACCAGATAACACACAAGAAGCAGACTCAAGAAAAACAGAAGAAGATTTGAAGAGGGTAGACGCAAGACAAAACACAACTAGACCACAGGAGCGGAAAAACAGAAAAGCTACCAGGCCAAGCCAAATAAGAGAGAAGATCATGAAGAAAATGACACCAAAAAAAATCCACGACTCGGTGCATTATGTATGGGCAATTACAACATCAACATTGGGATGCAATACAGAGCGAAAAAGCGTTTTATATATACACTGTGTGGAGTGTAGTAATCCGTTTGCGAAATATGCGATCGGTCCTTGTGGGCACCAAGGATTGTGTGAAATTTGCATCCATCGTCGAGCCGGAATACCCACCTGTGTACCCATCGACAACAGACCCGTACAGTGTGAATTACTACCTTTGACCTGCCCAGTTTGCGCTGATAGAAGATTGGCCCTCTCAACGATGTAAATGGCTATATTTACATATATTCCAACGGTTTTTTTAAAAACCAACCATGTTTTCCGAAAGGGAACTTCTAACCCACGCACAAAAAAATTAACACGAGATCACAGCCCTGTGTTCGTTCAAATAAATTCCCAACTCTTATCAAAATAAATTTTCCCTCATACCGGGGTTTAAAAATTTTAAAGTCCGTTATTCCTCAGACTATGTAATATTAAATTAATGGGGGATAGAGAAAAAGAAAAAAAAATCCTGTGTATATATATATATAGAGAGATTTGTCCTCACAAGGACATTTTCATAATAGGACAGGGATTGTTTTTGGGTGATGTAGTTGGCTAATAAAAAAGGGCAAATGTGGGACATCTGTGCTTTTTTTTGAAAATTGGTGTGCCCAAGTTAGAGAAGCTTCCTCTTTCGGAAGGAATTGTTTGTCCTGAAAAGGACAGTTTATTATTTTTTTAAGCTGTTTTTATTCAGCTGGGAGAGTTTGATTGTTTACTCATCCTGCTCCGTAGTCTTCTTTTTTTCCACCGAGAAGTAGCCATGGGGGCACATCGTGTAAATATGTTGCACGTCGTTCTCCTCATCTTCCTCACTATCGTCCACCATAATCTGTGCCCCGTCCAGGAAATTTGCTGGAGCAATCACGGTGGTGGTCGGGGGTTCCGAAAATACCGGGGGTGGTAGGTCCTGCAGAGGGAAGGGTGGCGTAGGTGATGATGTTAGAGATGACAGCACCGCAGGAGGGATGGGATGAATCATATTATCCATCGTTGTAGTTAACATCTCGAACCATCTCTCCTGGTTGATGTTAGTCCGGGCAGCGTTCAGCAGGGCCCGGACATTAATGGCGATGCTGGCATCTCGCTCGGCCTCCGATGTCCCCGTCAACATGGCCATCCATCCCGTGAATTCACGGTTCCAAAATTCCTTAATCGCCTTCTTCATTTTCCTTTGAGTGGTGGTAGACATCTCGCATGTTGATTCAGCCATTTCAAAATCAAAAAGTTTTTGTGGTAATATTATTCCAGAGGGGGGAGTATATATAGACAATGCGCGGACGTCGGTCCATTCAATCCATACTTTCATGGCCGTGAAAATTTGGTGTGTGTTTCTTTACAATTTATAAACGCGTGTCATTTTACAATACATACCAGCCCCCGTACATTTTTTAGTCCCAATTCATCTCAGATAAATCAAGGACTCGTATTAAAAATTTCAACCGTCTAACCCTTGACCACACCATGATTTTTAATTTTTTACCGAGTTCTCGACGCCAAATGTTCGAGCGCGATAGTACAGAAAAACCGGTACATTAAAAATAAATTAATTTTCTGCATTAAAATATAGGAAGTCTAATCACTTATCACTCGATACGCATGCCCTGAAAATTCCAGCTCGTTTCGTTCGAGAGAACTGTAGAAAAATGATAAAACAGTCCCTTGATGTCACGGTGAGAAAACACATTTCTACGCAGTACCGCTTGAATATTGAGGTCAAATGAGGTCAAAACAGAGTTGCGTTTCCCTGATGGTTGTTTGTTCAAAATGCATTTGGGACCTGCAGAGTATTGCCCCCTTATTGCGTTTGGGACGCAAGAGTTCTGCCATTTTTTGCCCCTTTATTTTCTCCGGGTTTGGCTATTTTACAGCAGTAAGCATTGTTTGGGTAATTATGAGGACTAAATATACGATGCTAGCAATGCAATAATTTTATTTTTTATCCTAGTATGAGTCAAGACTATTAATTTATACACTCGGGGAGCGTCTAAAAAAATAATGGCCTTGTTAAATTAAATGATTTTCCCAGGGTATGCGTATTTTTTTATTTTACAATGAAATTAGCCAGAATCGATCTATATAAATTTGTGTCGGGCTAGTATTTTTTGTCATTCTTCATTATGACGGAGCGCGGAAAAGAGCTTGCGTTCTTTCAAGTGACGTCGAAAGTAATTCTTAGCGTGTATGAGCATGAATTGTACCTTATCGAGGAACACCCGGAAGAAGTGAATTTATGTTTAACCCTACCAGGGTGGGGGCTATTGACACGTATATTACAGAGCAAAGAACCCGAAGTTGATTTATGCCTGTCGGCGATGATGTGTACCTCCGGCGGAGTAGAGAGGATTCATTTTTTCCGCGGTTAGAACAGTATGGTGGTAACGGTATTGTACTTTGGCCACCATTATGGACGGCGCTGAAATCTATAATTACCGAAGTTGACGACGTACTATACCCGGAAACCCAATCGATCATTACACGTACACTCACCCGGGATTGTACCATAACAATATACCCTGATCGCATCGACCTCATTGATGATGATTCGCGATGTTGGGGCACCCCTGAACCAGCGCGTATCACATTATCTCCCGAAGGCTGGACGACCTTGAAACGTGTGTTATTCGGTCATTTGGATGGAAATAGTATTTACCTGGATCACGATGTATACATTTTTCGCGGACCTTTTTTTGCCCGATTGATCTCGCTCAAACGAGGCGGATTTACGCTGGATCCCGATCTGTGGACAGCTTTGCAACACATAGTTCCCGTGGTCGATAAAGTATTCTCTGCACACGACCCGCCTCTCACAGAATAGAACCTATAAATACGAGGGGAAGAGACAGAGTGTGTATCATTTACCGTTGGACATTGAGAGAGAGAGAGCAAGCATGTCGCTACCACTACGTGCCATATTGCCTCTTACACCGAGTGTGAGGTTATACGTGTATGCAGATAAAATCAAACTGGCGAAAGACGCTCTAGCTATTTACTGGACACCCGCTGAAATGCTATGGAATCCGGTCACACTACAGCGTGATGGGTGGAATAAGTTTAAACGGGTATTGAGCGGTGAATTGGACGGAGAACTCATCCACCTGGATAATGCCATGTACGTCTATAGCCTACCACCCCACTGGATACGTGTGGGGCGCTACAAAGATACGCGCAGTATCAGCCTAACTCCCTGTGTGTGGGAAGCCTTGAAGAAAATAATGCCTATTGTCGACCAGTTATTGTCACCGGACGATCGATCACCTGAGCAATTAGCATGGGTTCGTGCTATAGAAGACGCGTTCGCTGAACCTCATGAAAGACTACAGGAGGGGGAATTTTGTTTCTGTAAACCAGATCCTACTACAGTCGGGGAAAAAAGGCCTATATGTAAAGAATGCACAGCGGCTAGAGAGTCAGTATCACCCCGGGAAGAGATCGACACACATGTGACGGGGGCGAACGAAGGGGAAAGTCCGTGATGCGGCGGTCGGAAAAAAGGAGACGTCTATTAACAAAGTGTTAACTGATTTGTATTACAATCCGACGAGTGCAGCTGCCTATAGTGGTGTGGGAGCATTGACTCGAGCGGCCCAAGGCATTAGTCGAAGTGAAGTTCGAGACTGGTTAAAAACTCAAGATACCTATAGTTTACATCGGGCTGCCCGACGTCATTTTCGCCGTAACCGGGTGATCGTGGGCGGGATAGACGCGCAATGGCAGGCGGATTTGGTCGACATGAGTCGATTTGCACCTCAAAATGATGGATATCGATACATATTGACGTGTATCGATATTCTATCCAAGTATGCCTGGGTCCTACCCGTTCGCACCAAAACAGGAGAGAATCTCATAGGAGCGTTCCAGCAGATTTTCAAGACGGGACGCAAACCACTTTATTTGCAAACAGATGAAGGCACAGAATTTCTCAACCGTCCCTTTCAAGCCTTTCTTAAGAAAAAGAAGGTATTTTTTTTCATACCTATAACGAGACGAAAGCATCGGTGGTGGAACGCTTTAATCGGACCTTCAAAGGACGCATGTACAAATATTTTACGGCTCAAAACACTCGACGCTACCTGGATGTACTTCCTCAACTGGTGCAAGGCTACAATCGGGCCTATCATCGCAGTATCCAGCGAGCCCCCCGTACTGTGACAGAACGTAACGAACATCAAGTACGTGCTACGCTGTACTCAGACAGTCCACCATTGACAGCATCCCGTTACAAACGGGGAGATATGGTGCGGATCAGTAAAGTGAAAGGACAATTTGAAAAGAGTTATTTGCCCAATTGGAGTGACGAACACTTTGTCATCGTGCGTCATAAATCTCGCCAGCCCCACGTCTATCAACTGGAAGATCTACAAGGCGAGAGACTGCAAGGCACGTTTTACGAGGCGGAATTACAACCCATAGTGAAAACATCGAAAGACTACTACACGGTGGAAAAGATTTTGAAAACGGAACGTCGCCGTGGGATTCCCTATCATTTCGTCAAATGGCAAGGATGGCCTCGTTCGTTTAATTCCTGGGTGTCCGGCCGTGACATGAAACGTCTATAAATTCTAACGCCTATCACCTCCCGCCTTCAGTGTAGGACTGTACCATGGATAGTACACGTCGTCTATCCTTACTGTTACCAACTCGAAAAGCACAAGTCGGTACTGTGGTGTGTCTAGTCGTGGTTCTGGGTACGTTATTTACCGGTGTGTTCTACGATTTATCGTACGTGATAGCCTGTTTCAACAACCTGCGTTCTCCATCACCCACCATCATCACCACGACCACCCCACTGCCTACACCAACCAAGACGTCAAAGGTCCGTCACGTCTCAACGCAGACACCCACCACATCGTCTACTCCAGCCATCACGTTACCCCGCTACATCCAGCCAACGACCACGACGATCCGTACTACGACTACGACTACTCCACATCATCCTCCATCATCATCATCATCATCCCTGAGAAGCGAGCCTTCCACTCCACCCTCTAGTACCACGACACCGCTCAACAGATTTGCAGTGGATCCTCGTGAATCACACCGTTTACCCCGACAACGGTATCCCTTCGAGTACTACCCCCTGCGCCAGCCCCGACAACTGGGGTGGGCTTCTAAACGTCGAGGGGACAAAATCACCCCATAAAGAAAAAAGATGGACCCGCGATGGCAGCATCCATTCACGTGCCTCATCGCTGGCCCGACCGGGTCGGGAAAAACACACTTTGTTCAACGTCTCATCCAACATGGGTCCACCCTGATTTCACCCCCTCTAGCGCGTATCCTGTGGTGTTATGGCGCTTGGCAACCCGCGTACGAGGCACTGGCCCGTGTCCCAGGACTCACCTTAGTGGAAGGCTTAGTGGTGGACGATCTCATGACGGAAACAGACACTCGAATCACCCGGCTCTTTACCAAAGGCAGCCATCATCGTCGGTTGAGCATTATTTACATCGTACAGAATCTCTTTAGCAAGAATAAAGAGCATCGGAACATTAGTTTGAATGCTCAGTATGTGGTGTTATTCAAAAACCCCAGAGACGCGTCACAAATTACCCACCTGGCCCAACAGATGTACCCTAAAAACACGGCCTTTGTACGAGAAGCCTTTGAAGATGCGACCCAACCTGCGCACGGATATCTACTCATCGACTTGAAACAAGACACGCCCTCCACCCTGCGATTGCGTACCTTGATTTTTCCCGGTGAAATACAGACGGTGTACACACCCAAATAAAAGAGGATAAAAAAAGAAGACAACGTACTCTAGCCTTCATTCAATCATCATGTCTGCACGCGTACGCAAGCACGCGCCCGCTCTGCGGGTATTACGCAGCGCGCCCCCGGAAGTGGGCCGGGCCCTAGTGCGCGGCGCGGATGCGGACTTGGTACGGTGTTTGTGTGAAGTCGCCCATAATGTGTTAAAAGGCAATGTTCCACTCAGTCCTCTGCAGAAAGGGAAATTGCAACGGCACAAGGCGGGTCTCCGAACGTTGGTCAAGAAAACGGGCAGTGTGAAGAAAAAGAAACAGGTGTTACAGCGAGGTGGATTTCTCGGCGCACTCCTCGCTCCCTTAGCCGCTACTGTACTAGGCCCGTTACTCGGGTCCATCTTGGGACGCTAAATGGACCATACGAAAAAAATGATGCTGGTCGAACCTCGACTGTTACAGAGTTTGCAATCTCCCTATCCCATACCGCCCACCGTGCAAAAACTCCAGTCTCTGGATGAAGAGATGAATAGTATACTGCAACGTCGACTGCCCGATCACGAGAAAATTCAACTCTACCATCATACGCTGAACCAGTACCAGACGTTTATGGATCAATATAGAGGGAGCGGGAGTAGTAGTACTAGTACCCCACCACCACCACCTACCACCACCACCACTACCACACCCACACCTCCATCACCTCAGCTGGAAGAAGAAGTGTTGACCAGTGTGCCTAAAGCCTACAAGACCAAGGCCCGTTTATTGTTGGACCGGGTGAAACAGCATGCCGATATGAGTTGGAATGCGGAAGGAAAATTGCTGATTCGAAACCAAGTGGTACCGGGGTCTCATATGACCGATTTGATCAACGATATGGTCCGTTCTCGCAAACACTCTAATCCACCGGGCTGGGAAGTCTTTGCTCAGGGCTTAAAAGACACGCACATCCCTCAAGAATTGGTAGGAAATCCTAACCGTTGGGCCTTTATGCAGCAATCGAACACCCGACATCAACCTCCACCCTCCTCTGCCTCTTGGGCTCCCATGTCACCGCCCAAAACACCACAACATCGACGAGGGGGACCTAACCGAGCTAAGTCACCGCGACGATCACAACGCTCCGGTAAAGCGCCCAATGCCTGGGAACCCTACTAACTGCTATAAAACCCCGGTGCAGAAGCCAGAACAACTCAGTCGTCGGCGTCGTCATGTTTTACCTGACGTTGCCCAGTAATAGTTCACTCGACGTGTTTCCTGACAACACCTTGACCAAGTATGTCACTCAATTACCTCAACCGTTACATTTACCTGGACGATGGGAATGTGGACTGGTGGATATTCAATACCCTTACTCATGGTACAACGTACAAGACCAAGAAATATGATACGAAGTGACCTACGAAGATAAAATCTACAGACTGACTCTCCCCAAAGGCCAATACGATACGCCCCGGAAGTTCATACGGGGTCTGCTGAACTTGTTGGAGTACAAGACTCTAAAGGAGGTCTCAGATAGTGCAACACGCCTGATAGCCTTTCAATTCAAGGCAGCCGTGTGGTTCGATGTCAACGCACACAACGACAAGAGCTGTATCATGCTGAGCCCTGACGTGGCTGTGAAACTCAGTCCTACACTACAGCAAATGTTACGGCTGCCTGAAAGCGTCTACAAGGGTCCCACCATTGACAACGGTACACATTTGATGGATATGAAAGTAGGTATGTACGGACTGTACGTCTACTCGGATGCCGTGGACAGCCATATTGTGGGTGATATGAACACACCTCTGTTACGGGTGGTGCCCATTAGCAATACGTATGGCGAACAAGCCACCCACAGTTTCAACCCTATCATGTTCCTGCCCGTACGCCATACCGATATCGACACGATCACGGTGGATATAAGAGATGACACGGGACGTCCGATCCCATTCGAACGAGGAAAAGTGGTGCTGACACTTGCTTTCCAACAAACACGCTCTCCTCACTTCGTATAATGTACGTGCCTTACCAGTGCCATACGCCCAGCTATGCCGACTACTACAAGAAACAAACGGGCGGAAACTTGCCCATGTTTAGCGGGGCACGCATGCAACGAGGTCACGGATTGGGAAACATACTGGGCAGCATTGTGAAAACGTTTTTACCCATGGTGACACGGGGTGTGAAAGCGGTAGGGAAACAAGCGGTACGCAGTGGATTGCGCGTGGCCGGTGATGTGATGGAAGGCACAGCACCCCGACAAGCCTTGAAACGACGGGCTAAAGAAGCCGGGGGCGTCTTGATCGCCAAAGCCCTTAAAAGACAAAGACCGACACAGCCCAGATTCATTCAACGTCCAACACACCGACGACGCACACCCCAGAAGAGGAAGAGGAGCACTCAGACCAGGACGAAGAAGAAGAAGAGAAGTAGTAGTAGGAGAGACATCTTCGCATAATGGCATTCATTCACTCCGAGTCGTGTCCGTCTACCAACAGTGAATTGGATTTGTGGACTATTCCATCCACCCAAACCAGTGTAGCCGAAGGACGTTGGGTAGAACATCGACCCCTATCTAGCCTGACGGGGACGGGTCCCGTGGAATTTACCATTGAAAACAAAGATACGGCCTACCTGGATTTAGCCCACACCTACTTGTACGTGAAAGCCAAAATAATGAACAACGACGCGACGGCCATAGCGGACGATGCAGTAGTAGGCCCGGTGAATCTTTGGCTGCACTCCTTGTTCCAACAGGTGGATATAGGTCTGAATGATAAACTCATCAGTACGTCCACCAATACGTACCCGTACCGAGCCTACATGGAGACGCTGTTGTCGTACGGCAGTGATGCCAAAAAATCACACTTACAAGCTGAGCTGTACTTCAAGGATACACCCGGAGTCATGAACAACATACTCGGTGCCAATAATGGGTTGGTCGTACGCAAAAGAATGGCAGCCCAAAGCAAGTCCATCGATATGATGGGACGACTGCACGCCGATCTGTTCATGCAAGACCGCTACATGATGAACGGAGTATCCATCAAGATCAAGTTGATCCGTTCCTTACCCGCGTTCGCCTTAATGGCCGGTGGACCCGGAGGTACCAACTACAACATCGTCATTGAAGATGCAGCCCTGTTTGTCCGTACGGTAGATTTGCAACAGGGCGTGTTGCTGAGTCACATGCAAGCCTTATCGAAAAAACCAGCCCAGTACCCCATCCGACGCGTACAGACCAAGGTGTTCTCTGTGCCAGCAGGTACGATGATGGCCAACGTGAAAATTTATTTCTAGGGGATCTGCCTAAACGTCTTACCCTGGCGTGTGTGACCAACACCGCTTTCAATGGAAATTGGGCTGAGAATCCGTTCAAATTTGAGCATTTCAACATCAACTTTGTGACACTGCACGTGGCCGGCCATCAAATTCCAGCCCGGCCATTACAACCGGACTTTCTTAACAAAAACTATGTGCGGACCTACCTGAACCTGTTTACAACCACAGGACAAAACAACCAGGACGAAGGCAATACCATCACTCGAGACGACTTTACCCGTGGGTACACATTGTTCGCCTTTGACCTCACCCCCACCTTGGAACACGATCATCAACTGGCTTTGCTGAAGAAAGGAAACCTACGGTTGGAACTGCGTTTCGCCACCGCTCTAGCCCACACCATTAACGTGATTTGCTACGCCGAGTTTGATAACGTCATCAGCGTGGATGAGCAAAGAAACGTGCTGTGTGACTTCTCCACCTAACATGGATACAGAACAGCTGATGGACATACTCCAGCGAGATCCCAAGATCCCCTTTCGAGGTGTGTTTCCACGCAATGTGTTTCCCACTCACTCCACCACCCCAGCAGCCTACATCCTGAATACAGACCCGAGGAGTCGACCCGGTGAACATTGGATAGCTGTGTACGTGGACACCCTAGGCCAAGGCGAATACTTTGATTCCTACGGACTTGCACCCCTACATGCCGATTTGGTGAAATTCATGGACGTCTCTACTACAGAGTGGCGTTGGAATACGCAAAGATTACAAGGACCCTTGAGTAGTGTGTGCGGACAGTACTGTGTGTTTTATCTCACTCACCGGAGTAGAGGACATTCTATGCCAACCATTGTACATATGTTTGATGATTATTGTCAAGCCGAAGACCGTGATGTCCTCGTCTATGACTGGACGGCCTCTCGTTTTAATGTGCATGCTCCATTTCTCTGGTTAACTTAAAAAATGTACTGCGCGCGCGCGCAGACAATTGTTTTATTATTGTTATGACGTTGTTGTTCTGACGTTGAATAAAAGATGGAAAAACACAATGATGGAGTTTGACTTTTCTCTTTGTATTTAAGTCAACAAGAATGATTATATACACTATATATATATACAAATAGAATACAGGGTACACATAGTTAAGGTACAAAAATTGTCAGGAGTAGGATTCGAACCTACGACAGCAATCGCCACCAGCACTTACTACCGGCGCCTTAGACCACTCGGCCATCCTGACTTTTACATTTGTGTATCAACAGTTATAGTTCCACATTTACAAGTCCAAGTAAGTAGTGCTCACACCGTCGGCCAATACTTTTCGTTTGGGATAAAAGAAAGTAAAGGCGTCTCTTTGCTGGATATAGGTGCGCATCTGGTGGTCGACGACCCGGAATCCTCGGTTAGTGCCACTCGCACTGGCATGGCTTTGCAATACACCCAGGTAGAGAGCTTTGTCGATGGCAGGGTCACGTCGGTTGACGCCTTTACAACTAAACTTGTTGTTTCCATCTCCGCCGTAACAGTAGTAGGTCTTAGAGGAGAGCGCAATCATAGCATCTCCGCTCCACTCCAGCTTGAACAGACCGGGTGTCCGCTTGTCGTAGGTGTAGTGATCGCGTCGAGGTAGCCACAATTCGCGGTCCGCTTCATACTGATCCCGTAACTCGGGTTTCACCAGGGACTCCCAGTCGGCGTTGGAGACGGCCATGTAGGCCGAATCGGTGTCCATCTCCATGAGTTGCCAGTCTGAGGGATTAAAATACACACCCATAAAATCATATATGAATTCCAGCATCCTCAACTTGGCCACCTGGTAGACCATACATCCAATCTGCAGGGGTAAGTTGTACCGGATAGTCTTCTTGGCTGAAGTGACTTCATAGGTGTCGTCATCGATGACCTCCACGGATCGAAACAGAGGAGAATTCACTTTTTTGCGGGCTTGGGTAGTACTACAAATGTTCACGTTGACGTGCTTATCCTGGTTCGTAACTGTTTTTCCATAATAACCATTGCCAGTGAGCTTCCAACATTCAGCCATGATGGCCTGACTCGGGTCTTGATCACCTTGACGACGGGCCTTCGTCACGAGGTCGGCATTCTCCGCAAAACAAGCCTCAGGTACGTACTGTATCACTTGATATATTTGAGTAATTTCCAAACCGTGGTTCATGTACCACTGCAGTAAGGGTGTGCCCAGCAAGATTTTTTCGGCCCACATACTTCCAATCAACATACGGCGTGGTTGCTGAAGTACTTCGTGTTGCTCCGCATAGGTCCTCATGGTATCCCCAATATCCGCCCGACCCACCAGCGTGTTTTTAAAGATGGGTGGGCACTGGGCGAAGAGGGGCTTGAGCGTGTCGGGAACATGCACATCACATTCTACAAAGCCATAGAGGTCTCCCGAACGAATGGCGTCCAACATCTGGGGTAGACTTAGCAATCGCCGACGACTCAAGGGATATTCACGTTCTTTTAAGAACCGTCTTAAATGGGGCAGGGCCTGGCACATCGTGTGGAATTCACATTCCCACATCTCTATGAGATGGAACCCTCGCTCTTTGACATAATCTCCGTTGACCACCACTTCGTCGCGTAATTCTTCCGCCGATTTTCCTCGTCGCTCATTGAAGCGGCCAGCGCTAAAATGGCATTCGTGGCCGTGCCAGTAACACCCGTAAAACTGGAAAACGGTCGGCGTTCCGCGTACAAGGGCAAACCCATCGACGGGGAGTCGACGATCTCCTATACGCTTCTCTGTGGCGTTGGTCTGGTGACGAATATAAATTCCCCGTCGATAGGCTTCCCAGTCCAACCACTGGTCGGCGAGATGTTTGTAAGGGGTCCGTTGCGGTGTAAAATGCCGACCTTCCGCCAACCAACGCGTATAATGACCGCTGGGCATGGGTTGGGCGAGGGACCACAAGTACAAGGCATTCGCGTCAAAGCCAATGATTTTGGCACAGGGTTTCCCACTGGGCAGTGTAGTCACATCCTTCTCATGGTAGCGATGAAAAATAAGGCTAGGGCCACCCACAATGTTCTGTTTTAGACATTCATGCATGTCTGCATCTTTCTGTTGTACCAGTGAGAAGTAGGTGGAACACTCTTGAAACAAATGGCGAAGGGCTAGACCGGGTAAACTTAAGCACTCTTTAAAGATATCCACGTGCATTTGGCGACGAAAGAGTTGCACCATTTTCTCGGCCGCTTCGAGAAAGGGAACCACATCTAGGTTGTTATACCACACCAGGAAATCACGCAACGTCTCCATATGTTCATCGTTCCACACTTGTTGGAGTTCGATGTAGGTGGTCTCCGGCAGAGCTTCCCCTTTCAGGTCATTGTAAAACGCTTCCCGGGGTGGCAACTGGGTGTCTTGTAAGCGGTCCAGGCTCGTCATATACGTGTAAGGGAAGTAACCTTTGGTTTGTGCACAGTTATAGGCCTTGACCCACTGATCATAGCTACAATTAGGAGCTAAATAGTTCCGTATATCCAGGAAATGCAGTGATGTCGTAGTGAGGGCCATATGGTTGTTGATCTTCTTGATGACAGACTTGAGGGTATTCGCCTGGGCCAAGTAAGGGTAGAGAAATTCCTTCACCATGTTCAGATCATAACGTCCCGAATTGAAGCCGAGCACCGGTAACTGGCCTAGGTATTGTAGGAACCGTAACTTCAATTTCTCCGCATAGGGTTTAGGAAGAGGTACATCCTGCGACTGCAGAGGCTGCGACTGCAGGGACTCGGACTCGGACTCGGACTCGGACTCTTCATCATCGCTGAACGCTACACCGGGTACAGGAATGCGGTCGTCCAGCTGGGCCAGTACGTCCTCGAACTTGGCCACCAACAATTCCGTACTAGCCGCACTGACTTGCTCTAAATACTCCATCATGCGGGTAATCAACTCATGGGAGTCCCCCGTGGACACGAAACACACCGGAGCAGCGTCATAGCCAGGTACGTTGCTGGAAATACTGACACTCAGAGGAATATGGCGCTGCGTCCACTGCGTTTTGGCTGAAAACATGTCCATGGGCTCCAACAGGGCCTCAAAATCGTAACACGCCCGGTAGGGAAAATAACGGTCCTCTTCCGGTATCATCACACCCTCATCGGCCAGTTCCTGGAAAATAGTAGGCGTATTATGATACACGCCACCCGGATATACTCGCTTGACACTGTTGTCACAGATTTTCTCGTGGCGGTGTAAGTCGTTGGAGCGATGAAACACCCGATGGCATTGACCACAACTGAAAGACTGAGCGTACTGGCTCATATCGGAGATGAGCGAAAAATGACTCACCCCACCGTTGTCGAACACATTGACTTTCATCGTAGTAGCATACCGTTCTGTTGATCGCCGAACCAATTCAGCCACAAATGTATCGTCCTCGCATCGTAATCGATAGACAAAGATATTAATGTCAAATAGTGTTTCCACGTCATCCAAATTCTTTAAAGGTACTCCACGGAAGTGCCGCTTATCCATGTCTTGCTGCTATAAGTACTCTTCCCAATAGCCATCGGCCACTGTGTCACAAGTCTTGGGGTCACACTCGTCCACATGCACGGCCAAACACCGAAACAGACATTTCCGGTCTTTGTAGGGCCCCTTGCACCCTGCTGTTAATGCATACAGGCCGTGTCGATGAAGCAACCACGGAGGGAGTAGTACAGGAGCACCGATGGGGTGATCTCTCATTTTCGTGACGAAAAATGTGACGTTAGTGACCATTTCCACCAACCATTGGGTATTGGGGCGTTGCAACCGGGCCCATTCCAATGGATCCAACGTAGTCAATTGGTCGATGAGTGGCTCCAGAGAAATCGCATCCGTGATGGTGAATGGCTGGTCAAACACATACGAATTATTACTGGGATAGAAATACCGCAGTTGGTCCGTCTTTTTGTGCCGTAAGATATACCCAAATGTCACATTCAACTTGAAGGCAGTGACCTGATCTTTCAAAATGTTCTCGGCGTAAGTAGGAAGATACGTGAGGTCCTCCAAGCGAAAATTATACAAGTCCAATAGACGACGGTCACGGTGGAAACAATGGCGTATGGTACCCCAGTGACGTTGATAAATGGTGCTGACACGCTCATCTTCAGGCAAGACTTCAACCGGAGGTACTGCTGGATCAAAGGGAAAATCTTCTCCACGTCTCATGCTTTTCGTCTCATACAAGCGGATAGGCAAGCAAGCAGGCAGGCAGGCAAGCAGACAGGTCAGGTAAGTCAGATTGAAATACACCCCTTTCCCTAAAAATGGACTCCTTTTATAGCCAATTGACCTCATTTGCATATTTTCAGTAACAACAGGCCGCCATCTTGAAACACACCACCCACAACACACACAAACAAGCCGCCATCTTGAAACACACCACCCATAACACACACAAACAAGCCGCCATCTTGAAAAAACCCCCAAACACCTCATTTGCATAGTTTCAGGGACAACAGGCCGCCATCTTGAAACACACCACCCACAACACACACAAACAAGCCGCCATCTTGAAAATAGGCAAATGAGGGAGGGGCCATGGAACAAGTGAAATTGTCCACCATTTTGAAACACACCACCCATCACACACACCAACAAGCCGCCATCTTGAAACACACCACCCACAACACACAACAACAAGCCGCCATCTTGGAAAAACCCCACACACCTCATTTGCATAGTTTCAGGGACAACAACAGGCCGCCATCTTGAAACACACCACCCACAACACACACAAACAAGCCGCCATCTTGAAAATATGCAAATGAGGGCCGGGAATGGGGCAGGGGAAATTGTCCACCATCTTGAAACACACCACCCAGCACACACACAAACAAGCCGCCATCTTGAAACACACCACCCATCACACACACAAACAAGCCGCCATCTTGAAACACACCACCCATAACACACACAAACAAGCCGCCATCTTGAAAACACACACACCACACATCCACTACACTCATTTGCATAAACTCACGCATGCGCACCCCCTCAATACCGACTCAAAACCGCCCCCCTTTTTTCTGCGCATGCGCAGTGAGGCGCTATCAACTCAATTTGCGGGCTACCTACTACTGCGACCGTCTATATCGCGGCAGGAAGAGTTCACTCCCTTGTCATGTGCTCAAAACGCACGCTGTACGGTCGTGTCAACTTAAGTTTGATCAAACCAAAGTGAAAATGATACAGTATTACTATTTTCTAAAGACAGACCACACAGAATACACGAAGAAATACTTACGATTGGCATTCTACGAAAACAACGTGTATTTATTCAGTTTCGTTTGTATCTCCCTGCGTTGGAACTTGGAAGGAACGAAAACGAAACCAATCAAAAATGGCGACTCGTCGATTGTTCGAGTGAAATTACGGTTAGTAAGTATTCGGAATTCTTTCAAGGAAATATACGTCGATGTAACTAGAATTACCTCGGATAAACCAGTCTCGAATGAATATATCCCGTTAACAGACTAAGTCGCCCGAGGTAAATTCCGAGCAGTTGACGGTGTTTACATTTGACGTTGTTGTTGCTGTCGAAAGATTCACATGTGCTTCCGCGACCATGAGACGATTTCCCGACAACCGGGTATTGAAATTTCGAATTTACGAAGCTTGAAAATTCAGTTTCCGAAGCTTGAAAATTGAGTTTCCAACACACAAATTGAGTATAAATATTTTTTTGAAAACTATTGATTTTTTACTAAAAAAAATTGAGTTTTGAACTGAAAAATTGAGTTTTAAAACTCAATCTACGAACCGAAATTCGGTACGTAAAACTGACGTGTATGAATCCCTGGGTTGTCCAAACCCAGTTCTTTCGCCTCGTGAAGGAGATTTTCCTCGTCGGCACTGGTGCTTTCGGCAGCCTTGACCTTCCGTCCCTTTCCAAGCCTTTTCAGTTGCATTTTTTTGGACTTTAGTGCCTCATTCGCTTGATGAAAAGCTCGATCCCTCAGAGACACAGCATATCCACGATCCTTCAGATGCCTGTAAGTAAACACACAATTACAGATTGTGAGAAATTCCAATGATTTTATGACGGTTTTAACTTTTATTTGCACTTTTTTTTATATATTTTTATTCGGTGTTTTCACTGATTTTCTGCTCCGAGTCGGTTTACAACTACAGTTATCGCAGAGTGGCCATAGTACATGTACGTTTCGTGCTTTTATTGCCCTTCTGAATGGAGAATTTTACAAAATATTTACATTCAATGTTTCTACTGTCATTTATACTCGATCTGCTCTGCGTTTTACACAGTCAGATCTGAATTTTTTTAGCGCAACATGGCCGTACGGCCGTACGGTAGATGTTTTGTTCCGTACAGGCGTACCTTTCCATGCTGTTTTTCATTGCTTCCAGGGGGCCGGGTTCATACTCCGATCCGTCTTTCTTCCGAATGGAAATGAACATTTCTGATAAGTACTCGTTGAGATGTTGTGGCGAGATATTTTCAATCAGTCTCGGCCCTTTCTTATTTTCCCACAGCCACCGTTGAACATTAGTTACATCTCGACCCGTGCTGATCACCGTGTTCTTTTTTTTTTGACCGTCAATAAACGCTTGAACATTTCCGACATTTTCATCTCTAGAAGTTGTAATTTCTACATCATGACTTATTTCTTCGTCCAGAAATGGTTCACACAGCTGAATTATTTCTGCTTCAGTTAAATCCATGTCCAGTGACAGATCGCTTTCAGTCGCCATGTTGAACAATGATCGACACGTGTCGTCTGCTAATTTGTAAACAAAGAAAAAGTAGTTCCGGCGAACACCTGGCCAATATCAACTTACAAGTGTCCAATATTAAAAAAATATTGGACACTTGCGATAACATGGAAACTAATAGGGAAAACAATATAGGTGTATAATAAAACATGATAGAGATTAGTTCGTAATATAAAATGAATTGTCCATTTGCTAAATGTTATAATTTACTTGTAAGTTTAAATCTCGCAGCATTTTGTACACAGTCTTGAAATATACATACCTTACGTAACACCACCACCAAGCCCCAAATCAGTCCAAGGAAAACGCACAGAATCTAATTTTATTCCTGTCCGATCGTTGATCAGAAGACATATAAACGTGCACAATTACATGTAATACTAATCCTCTTCAGCTGTTCATAAATCGTCATTTTATTTACCTGTAAATCTGAATTTTTCTTCAACTGTCATACAGAAACAATAGACCCGCCGGCGAATTAGTACATTGGGATCCATTGCGCCGGAAGTAAGAAGTTCAGCACCTATGTTCAAAATTTAATTCATTAGACTTTTTCTTCTAACGTCAAAATATCTCGTTTTATGCATTATAAAATATTTCACTATTTAGTACAGGCTTATTTCCTTTTTAATATTACATCCAATGATGTGTTCTTCTTTCCGAGCGCTGCGGAGGAATGTTTAGCACTTCCGGTTACGTTAGTGAAGGAAAACTCGCGCTGACGTCCGGGTAAATATGATAAATGTTGCAACATTACCTTTAATAGAAACCTTTCAGACCGATTAATCATTGTTGCAGGGACTTCAGCTTGGTATCATCCAAAAATGTAGCATATTCCATCTTTCTACGCTTAGAAATATCCACATTTGTGCTAGGTTTACAAGATCACCGTTTCCAATCCATAATGGCGAACTCAAATGCACGTGGGTCATACATGTTAGTTGTATTCACCTTCATATGATGCAGGAAAATCGATTTTTATTCGCGCATGTCAAACCTAAGATGTTCATGTTCATTTACATCACTCTTTCAACGTCTGTTAGTCGAAAGCGATATTTCATATTTTGGCAAATTCTTCTGCGTCATAATTACACCACAAATATTTTTCTCCAAAATTTCAAACTTTAATTACTTGGGATTTCATGACCAATAATTACATCGACATTGATTCAAATTTTGAATATTATATACCCCCTTTATCTCTTTCGCAATACTGTTGTTGTTGTTGTTGTTATCACTGATATGTGGATGCCATCGCAAAGGCCGTAACTGACTAAAAATACTGTATCCATCTGCATTTCGTACATTGAACTGCTGTTTACTGCGCTAACGCAAACTGTTCGAAAAGCATCGAAAAGGAATGGGAGTGGGGATGTGCATTTTAAAAATAAATCACTTACCAATGTCTATCGTACAGTTGAAAGATTGATACAATACATCTCTCCGGGTTGTTGGGGTTTGCGTAAGCGTAAACGACTTTGGGCTTGTTTCGGCGATGCTTCAATCCCCATTGATTGTTCTTGGAGGAATCTTCTGTGTATCGTAAGTGAGTCAATCCCCGAGAATCTGTCATGACGCAAAGCTGAACCGAAGGTTCCGATGTTCAGCTCCAGCCCGCAGTGCGAAATTGAGACCATTCATGTATAGCTTGGTGTCAACCAACTTTCGAGGACTACACGAACCTAGAACAGTTTTCCACAACAAGTCCTCTTCGCGCAAGGAGATGACTTCTGCCTTACGGTTACGAGCCGCAGCTCCGTGCTCCGTGCGTTCCTTCATGACATGATCAAGCGTATTTTTCAACTGCAGAAACGCTTCATCTTGCAATAGTTTGTAATATTTGCCGTAAAGTTCAAGATGAAGCTGTAAACTGATCACGATTTCGTACAAAGTGGCAGACGGGTAGTCTTCACCATTCACTTTTCGCACTTCACAAAGAAAATGCGAAACACTATAGCAGATTTCGTCCTTAGTCATGTCTATCAAACAAGGTCGAATGACACTGATGTTCGGGTCAATTTCTCCAAATTTATTTCTCCCCAGACGACAGGTATTGAACAGGTCAGCCGCCCATTTGCATTTCCTGTTTGTCGAGTTGGCCAGGCTGCAATAAGAAAATAGGCCACATAAATATGCAAACACCGAAAGCAGTTATGCAATACGCCACATGTTCGTGAATCATACATGATTCTTCCTATTTTTCAAGGTAGTGATGTTAACTGGTAGCTTTGTTTTCCACACAAACACAGCAGTGTGTTATCAATAATATTGAATTAATCTTACTGCAAAATTCGGTAACTTATATGTTACAGTAAACGGACATGCCCTCAGAGGGTACAGTGTTTCTCCGAAAACCCTCTGAATACTAATCAATTAATCTGAGAATTAAAAGTCTTTTCTTTTAGTACACTGTCTGGACTGTGTATTGTCCCTGTTCTAAACAACTGATGCAACACCGTTTTATTTCCACCGAGCTAAACATGTGGTAACTCATGTTACAGTAACTCATGTTACGGTTTGTCCAAATGAAAGAAGGAACAATTAAGTCTCCTGGAACATGTTTCTCTCGTGTCAAAAAAGTGTCTCAAACAACAAGAATGTAATTAAATAACTGTATAAAATTTGAAATTCATCAACATGATTAGCGTGAAATTCAAGAAATTTAAGTATTATCTGATTATAAACATTCTGAAGGCTACATGTATAATCTTATCAAACTTCTCTGTGAACTGATTAGTGGCCATGGTTATTTGCTACATCAGATTGATTCAAGTCTCTGGATCATCTGCTCTCTGCAGTAGAATATCTCGTCCTGCAGAAATGGCCATTTCCAATGATTCTCAGCAATCTCTATCGCCAAAACTATTTTAATATTCTCCATGCCAAGAGCGGTCGAAAATTAAAGTGCAATCAATTACATTACATATTTTCGACCGGTTTGGAGTTAGCACAATATAATTAGATTTTGATTTCGAGGTATACAAAACAACGAGATGAGATATGACAACCAATTCATCTTGAAAATGGTATAAAAGATTGAAGAGGTTTTCTTTTCTTCCAGAGGAAAAAAGCTTCATATTCGTGCACGTGATAGCGAACTGTGTAGTGGTAAGAGAAAAACGTGTCCATGAAAATACCCTCCATCCTCCTATTCTATTTTAAAGAAAATGCACCATCTAAGTTTCAAATTAGAATCTGAATATGCCCTAGCTACATGTTTAGACAGGAATCGAACATTTTTTTATACTTATACACACGAATACCCCATTATGGTGTTGCCCGCGTCTGTGGACAATATTATTAATTCTAGCTGTTAATCAAAGTCAGGAATGTTGCATGGAGGTTTTATTGAATGAATAAATTTAAAAAAAATGAAAAGGTAAAGATTGGATTAATATAGCAAAATATTTAGCGACACTAAAAATTCTTGGAGAAGCATTGCACATTCTACAAAAAACAACAACAAAACAGCACAGTTATACATTTTTTCAACGCAAGCTTGTCTTAAAACGAAATAAGACAAGTGTTGTTAGTTTCTTTGATAGGCATTATTAGGCATAGGCATAGACAAGTGTTGTTAAGACACAAGTTTGATTTAAGACGATGTGGTTGCGTGTAGTGGCAGCACGTGCGTTTTTGGGCTGAACTTACGTCACATCCGGGTGAGTGGAGAGTACTTCCTCCACCGTTTGATAGGCAAACCAGACCGCCCCATCTATCACGTGAATGACGCCATTGGTCACGGGAAATGATGGAGCGAATAATCTTCGCTTTTACACCATTGTTTTTCACAAACACTGCAAATAACACCAAAATGCTAATTGTTAACATTAGCAAATACGTTAACTACCATTGATCACGTGACATCCCTTTCCACATACACATTCATTGCGGTCCCAACACCATCAGTTTATCCTTTCACACACACATCATTTATGTCCCCTACACCATCAGTATTGCTTGAGAATGGATTGTCTCCATCACAGGCCTAGCGAACTCCCAACCTGTAACCATCGGTGTCATCTATACGCGGTAAGACTGACCCTGGGATCGTGTGTATCCATTTCCAGCCTACTTTCGGCAACTGCAAGAGGGAATTTCCATAAATCAATACCACGTGACTTCGTCAGCCAATCAGCTAAAGTCTGCCGACGTAACCCCAACGTAACCCGCCAGTTTCGAGTCATGTGATGTCCTACGTGTTCAGAATTACAGGTCTACCACTACAGGTTTATCAGATTTCTCGAGTCTGTTCTCCGCCGGATGAAGGCCGATCAGAATACGGTAAAGTACCAGATATCGCTCCGCGAAAATGGAGATACACGATTCGCAAGCCATCTTATGGATGATGGCGAAGTGTACGCGAATCAGCTAACTCCACCACGCACGCCCCTGAGTTCCTTGTCAATCTATCTACTCCGTACCCTCGGGGTCAAATCCGTGTGCATGGACTACATGAAGACAACCTGTCACTCGTTGTATCAAATCATTACGCTCTTGAGCTATTGTTCACCCGCGTACAAAGTTGCTTGCTCTCAGACAAATGACCGGGGTCTTTCTGGATCTGCTTGAACTGAATCTTGTGGACGGTACTAGCAGGGGACTTCGGGATAAAATGTGATGGCGTAGAAGAGAGTCTGTTCTTCTCCATGAATCTCTTCCTCATGAACTACATCACCTTTTCTGCCAGTACATTTAACTGTGAATTTACGGTGCGATTTATAACAGTGCACTTGAGGAAACAGATGCATGTATGTCTTGAAAACCGACAGATCGAGCAACCTACTTTAGAAGATCTCTTTAGTCGGGTGAGAGAAGACTGTATCTTAGGTTTGTTGCATAAGTTTTAATGTGTGTATGTTTTAATGTGTTAGATTACTAAGTTGTTAATTTGAATACTTAGAATTTTGTTTGATCGTCGCTATATAGCTAATACTTAGAATTTTGTTTGATCATCGCTATATAGCTGAAATATTGCTGAACGCGATGTTAAACCTTAATTCTCTCTCTCTCTCGCTCTCTTGAAAACGACTTTCATGAAAATCGACGGGAGATGTAAGCAAAGAAAACATTATCCATTATCTGCCTTATTAGACTGGTCTTGGCGAAATTGACAGACCATTTTAAGAAGTCTTGGCGCTGATCTGCTAACAAGCCGGCAATTAGAATTACCCATTCTTGGGGCTGATCTGCTGACATGCCGGCAATTAGAAATACTAATTCTTAGGGCCGATCTGCTGACATACCGGCAATTAGAAATACTAATTCTTAGGGCCGATCTGCTGACATACCGGCAATTAGAAATATTAATTCTTAGGGCCGATCTGCTGACATACCGGCAATTAGAAATACTAATTCTTAGGGCCGATCTGCTGACATACCGGCAATTAGAAATACTAATTCTTAGGGCCGATCTGCTGACATACCGGCAATTAGAAATATTAATTCTTAGGGCCGATCTGCTGACATACCGGCAATTAGAAATACTAATTCTTAGGGCCAATCTGCTGATATACCGGCAATTAGAAATACTAATTCTTAGGGCCGATCTGCTGACATACCGGCAATTAGAAATACTAATTCTTAGGGCCGATCTGCTGACATACCGGCAATTAAGTTCCGGAATTAGTAACATAGACTAAATGCACAACCAATACAATATACTTATTAAACTTTACAATCATCATCAGACTCTTACGTTCATCATGTAACTTGATCACGTGCACGTCTCCTTCTTCCGCTGGAAACGTTTGACCGACTTCCGGAATTGTCGGAGTGAATATTGCATACCCCTTCAGTATGTGAGTTCGAAGGAACTACAATAGATAAACAAAAACAAATATTACTTTAGAGCATACCTATCAGTGCTACCAATACACTACAAGTTGTCAATTTTTCAAGCACGGTACACGTGAAGTGGTCGTAATAATTCAGTAGATCGGGCATTTCTTTGAGCCGGCTGCGGCGAAACCCGTGGACGAAATATTTCCAGCGTACGACTCTTCCAACAGTCCAGATTTTCAGTAAATAAATTCACAAAATGAAGCTCGATCCATGACTTTACAAATTGACGAAACACTTTGATTGAGACTTTTATTATCTAACTACCAAACATGAGCAGTGTGACTAACGTCACAAGACCTACGAAGTAGGGCAGGCATTAGGACACCGACGCGAACTCTTGAAAATCCCCACCCCCAGTTGAAATCCTGCCTATATTAAGATGGGCACTGCCCAAGTCGGAATCACCTGGGATTTTCATCAAAAATCACAAGAAATTTTCATGAAAAGTAGGTCAGCTCAGAACTTGTTGGTAAGATTCCCCTAATGTACCTTCATGCCAAAAATCAAGGTTCTAATGTCAACGGTTCTTCGTAATTTGCCGACGAAAGGATTCGGATGGACTGACTGACTGACTGACTCATTACCGGACAATTTGCAATCTGTAGCCTAATTTGTAGGAACTTACTTCCTAATCTAATTTCCTAATCGAGCTTCCCTCATCGGCCAATTTCGTAACTGGTTAACAATAAAGAGCCGGGAACAGCTACTGTTGTCATCACGTGTACCGTAAGACTACCGGTCCAACTGCTTCGTTAAAGGTGAACTGAAAAGCTTTCCAATGTTCTGTTAAAATGTCATAAAACAAGAACTTCTATAGTTGTTACAATTATGTGTGGTAATAGTTCTGTAGGTTATTGTTTTATTTTGGGTATATGAGAGCCAGAACTTTTAAAAACGTCATCGCTTGCCTCTCGTTGTTTTTGGAACGTCATGACGTTATAGTGGTCCTCGTTCATTCATTCGACGTCGCATGACGTCACATTTGAGTAAAACTTGAATGAAGGGGACCACTATAACGCCATAACGTTCTACAAACCAAGAGAGACAAGCGATGCAAGTTTTCAAGACGGATTTATAACAGAATAACTTAAATATTGTTATTAGTACAATTTTGCAAACTATATTTGCCCCAAAAACGTATAAAAGTTATGTCACATAAGCTAAGATGTATATAAGCAACAATTTAGATAAAATTAAAAGCTTTGCGGTTCACCTTTAAAAAAATTAGCAGCGACTGTTAATTATTCGAAGGGATTAGAGAACAAATTTTTGCAATCAGTTGATGTACCTTACCAAAGTAACAATGGGGGAATTAAGTTAGCCAAAAATCGGTACACTTTTTAACACCTAAATTTAAATAATTATGAGTTGGTTTGCCGTGTATAAATAAGCGACATGTGAACGTTTGGTAAGGGAGACACCACATATTGCTTCGTTTCACAGTTGATTGCGAAGAAACAGTTCACCAGTTTCTCGCATTTTTAGACACAATCAGCAGATGTCATATACGCCGGGTAGTTTAGTACTTTAATCGGTGCAGCTTAGCGTCGTTATTTGATGGAAATAATTAACGACTACCCGAAGATCATACGAAGAAATCATACGCGCCAACTCACCCCCCAAAATTTGGGGGGATGGCTATCCTAGATGGGGATATTCCCTGGCGCCACTTCTCGTAGCAGGGAGTCTCGCGGGACTAGAATGCTGTCCAGAAAGGCCCGGATACTGGATGGTTCCGTGTAGTAACTGAGTGATACTGCGGGAAAATCTCCAAGTCAGTACTGTATTAAGGATGTCCGCTGGTGGTAAATCAAAGTAATTAAATTTTTGAATAATGTGTGTTGTTGCATTCATAATTGCGTAATATGAGAAAAAATAAAGAAAAAATGTAGATTCGTGGGCGTTTTTCAGCTGTAGACACCGTTAAATAAACTGACCCAGGCTCCATTTGATTACCCAGAAAACATAGGGAATAGCCCTGGTTTTGAAGCATATTTATGAATAATCGTATAAATAGTATTTAACATTTTCCTATATTCAGGCCTGCAAGTGGCTCAGAGTGAAAATATAGGAGACGAGAGATCGTGAAGGATCTTGGCGCCCACCATTGTCCGACAATTGTAAGCTAATGACTAGAGGATCTTTTTGTCCATTGTTACTAAGAACAAAAGATTGATTTGTAATTTTGTTAACAGAATTTCGAATCTGAGCGAAAAAGATCGGAAAAGGGACACTGAAAAACACCAAAATATAATCTAAGTTTCAGGAGTTTCAAGATTTCTAGAAACTGTACTTATGTCGGTTGTTATAATACAAGAGAAATGAGCAAAGTTAGTCTGAAAGTGAATGTACATGTACGGAGGATCCTTCGCCTTTGTTTTGTAGTATTTTTTTTATTTATTTTTTTGCACGTGTCATCATTGGGTACTGGAAGCGAGGACCAATCTCTTTGACACTTTGGCATGAGCTATGAAACACACTTAAGATTTCATAATTAGGAACGAATGCTAATTCTGTTCTGCTTACTGGGCTAGTTTGAGATATCTCTTTTAAGATACCTTGTTCGAAAATAATAAGATGGTACAAGGGATCCGGTCCTCGCAGTAATGTTGAAACTTCAAAAGTGCCTGAAGTGCATGTATTTCCCTTGGATCAAAACATGCAGTAGTCTAGAGTTGTTGAGTTGTGACGTTGAGTCACAAGAGTGACATCCCTTCATTTAGCCGACCCGCCGGCAGACGAAAGGGTGGAGCAGTTCACTTGCTACTGCATGGACTAAAGAAAACTGATTTAAAAAGAAAATCCATGCATGCAGTACTTCCTGAGAAATGACGATAACAAAGTTTCATGGGGAAATCCAAGATGGCTGCCTGGTGGCCATATTGGATTTTTGAATCGGACCAGAAAAGGCATATTGCACAACTAGACCCCAAGGGGAACCTGTGTACCAACTTTGAGAGAGATCCATGCAATAGTTCCTGAGAAATCGCGATTACAAGGTTTCATGGGGAAATCCAAGATGGCTGCCTGGTGGCCATACTGGATTTTCGAATCGGACCAGAAAATGTATCTTGCACAACTAGACCCCAAGGGGAACCTGTGTACCAAATTTGAGAAAGATCCATGAGGTAGTTCCTGAGAAATCACGATAACAAGATTTAATGGGGGAATCCAAGATGGCTGCCCGGTGGCCATATTGGATTTTCGAATCGAACCAAAAAAGGTATCTTGCACAACTAGACCCCAAGGGGAACCTGTGTACCAAATTTGAGAAAGATCCATGTTATAGTTCCTGAGAAATCGTGATAAGGTTTCATGGGGAAATCCAAGATGGCTGCCTGGTGGTCATATTGGATTTTCGAATCGGACAAAAAAAAGGTATCTTGCACAACTAGACCCCAAGGGGAACCTGTGTACCAAATTTGAGAAAGATCCATAAAGTAGTTCTTGAGAAATCCCCATAACAAAAATTGTTTTCGGACGGACGACGGACCACGGAAGAAAAGCGATTTGAACAGCCCACCATCTGGTGATGGTGGGCTAAAAATATAGGAGAAAATTTGCAAAAATATAGGAGAAATTACGAATTTTCTGAATAAAATATAGCAAAATATAGGAAATAAAGGAGTGTAAGATAGGTCTGTATTACATTGTATGTAACAAACTTCGTAGTTTTCTGGTGTTTAATCAAATTACTTTCACTGAATGCGGTCATAGTGGTGGTATTTCAGGTGACCTGTTCTGTTGTTTGATTCAGCAGAGAGAGATTGAAATATTTTCATATTTACCGAGCAAAGCGAGGCGGCAATATTTTTTGGAAATTTATTTCCTCATGTCAGTTCGACTCATTGCAGAGCATTGATGAACGTTTTCATGAGAAAAAGTCAAAATATAGGAAATATAGGAGGTTTTGAGTAAAATATAGGAAAATATAGGGATGACTCAAAAATATAGAAAAATATAGAAAATATAGGAGGCATTCAAAGATCTGTACATGTTTATTCTAACTGTTTGAAGATAATCACAATGTCTCTCATTTATCAAATTAGATGATAGTTGCTACTCAAAATTCTCGGCTGGAAACCTTTTAAAGGAAATTCATATCTCAAAACCTAGGAAGGGGAGATAATCTACTGTGGAAAACAGGTCAAATGGCCGCCAAAGCCGAAAACCACCAACAGACTACCTTAAAAGAATAGTAAACTATGCGTAAACTTGTGCTCGGCATGACAGAATTATGCCATCAGATTCCAAAAACACGGTTTAGTAAAAAATAGCAAAATTCTACAGCCGAGTAAACACCGATTTATTGTTCACACTTTAACACTTCATTATCTGCGAAATGTCGGAATCACTGTGACGATTGATGGGTCATACTGTTTTTATGTAGATGGCGCTACGACAAAAATCTCGTTGTCATTCGGGTTCTATCTCAAAAGGTAAAGCATTAAACAACAACGGCAGCATTAGCAGCGTTTCTTCTACTGCTATCGGGTGGTGTGACCTGATATTCCTGCCTCAGAAAGAGAACTCGTGAAATCATATGCAAAATGCCACATGTCATCCTGTATATCAACTCGACATTCATATATCACGATCCTCATAATCAAAAGCCATCGACACAATAATTTACAATTGGTCTCCATGTTATTAGCTACACTGCCGGGAGCACAACTACGTCACAAGGATAATGTCAGGTGATATTTCAAGGATTTTCATTGGCTAACGGCTCTCAGGCTTGTTATCATGGCGACCTCCACGGATTCTTGATCTGGGCAATAGCTCTGATGTTCAAAATGTTATCATTCATTCGGAATTACTAGAAAAGCTGATTTGTTTTTTGAATACTAATGATATGGTTCTTTCGATATTAGTATACATCGCCTTAGGGTTCTCTATTCCTTTAAATGAGCAGTTCAGCATAGTCGAGAACTGCTAATTTTTTCCCACGACTGCATGGAAATGTACAGTACCTGAATGTTACATCAATAACTGCAAGTCATTACTCTGTACAATAAGGTCAGCAACTGATCATAATTTCACAGGAGATACAACACATATCACGAATCGTCAGATTCTTGGTATGTGCTTTAGAATAGGTTAACCAGACGACTATACTGTGAAGTCATGTGGCTCTGTCAGTATGTCGGCACCTCTTCCCACTTCCCTTGTATGCGTTGTAATTTCTTAGCAGAAATGTGCATCTACTGCGTAGTACTGGTCAGTCCGAGGATTGCTTATGTAACATGTCGCCAGACAGATATGATGGCCGTGGAATGACATCATAATGCCAAGCGGCAAACCTATCGTCTGTTCCTCGCCATTCGACTGGTAGTTCCCACCCGAACGTTGCTCGTACAAGTATTTTGAATACGACCTTTTCCTCGCCGTCATAATCACATCATGGTTCCAAGCAGCCAGTTGCATCTTCATCCATGAAATACCCATCTTGTGTCATGCCGATGTATTTTTTTTTGGTTATATTTGCAGAGATTCTAGCGAAGATGAGGAAGAACTGGCCAGGAGAAAACGATTTGCGGCTGATAGAAAAGCAAGAATTGAGGAGCGACGACAAAACCGTAGAGGCAACAAAATGTTAACAACATTCAAAGGGATGATGGGAGGAACTCATCCAATGGGGCCAAGTTCCGGTATGGCGGAAGTTGGAAATGCGCTATTACATAAAGATCAGAAGGTTGCAGCTGATACTGACTTAAGTTCCAGCTCTGACTCGATATCATCTTCCGGTAGTTCTAGCATTGATTTGAGCAAATCATTAGATTACAGTTACCAGTTACGCTCCAAGCAAGATAAAAACAGCTCCCCCGAAAATAAAAAGACGGCGGGAAATCTCGAAGGCCGGGTGTCTACTCTGCAGCCGAGTGTGCTAGAACTGGGTGTCACTCCTCATCGGAAATCTTCGGAGCTGGTTTCCATGGATATATTTCACAACGATGGCGACTCGACTACGGATTCATCCGATTTGAGTTCCGAGTCAGATAGTGATACTTTCAGCACATACGAAAAGGCTAAGAGAGAACTGGTACCCTTAAATATTGACAAGACTACGGATTCATCCGATTTGAGTTCAGTCAGATAGTGACACTTTTAGTGACTATGAAAAGGCCAAGAGAGTACTGGTACCATTAAACATAGACCGCACATAGGAATGTTTAAGATCCCCATTTCATTGTTGTTGAAACGATGAGATAACTAATCCTGTGTCTGATCCCAAAGTACTGCTGCCTGTCTCGTGGTTCAGTTCAGTTACTTCGATGCATGATAGGACTCCTTCCAAAAGAAAGTTATTTGATTGGTCTGCATGATAATCTCTGTTATCAAATCACTGCAACGTCCATGGAACGTTAACGAGTACAGCAAGGTTACGTCACATTTCCAAAGAATACATTTAATGTTTGACGTCAATCAAACAAAGTTTAAACAGCTCTTGAGTGTCTGAATTATTCCACAGGGAAAAGTCGGCCCCTATGATAGCATTATACAAATGCTTCCTCAGTCAGATTTCAAACAAATCATGATATTACAGATAGTGGTATGCCTTCCCGGACATTTTTCCTATATTTTCCATATATTTTTTCTCATATCACATATTTCTTCTGCTGCAAACAGTTTAGTTTAAATCAGTCATATTCATCTCAGCTGTGAACAAAATTCCATCTTCTCTTTTATACTGTCAAACTGAGCATCAGCTAAATCTCTCGGATTACTTACAGACGAGTTATTTCTGTGAGCTGATCTGTCCTCACAGCTCCCGAGCTAGCGTATCTAATTCCGCTTAAGCCGCTGATACTTCAGTTTCCACATGAACAAGTGCAATAAAAGCGCTGCTGAGATACTAAGGCTACATCCGTGAATCCACCGTATTCTCACACCTGAGACACGAAGGCTACATCCATGAATCCATCGTATTCTCGGGTGTGAATGTAAAGTGCCGAGGGACGCTTTCCAAATTCCTGTAGTCATATGGTTGTTCTTTAGCCGCCAGACGTCGCCAATTTTTACCACCTCTTGCATATCACTACAATTTACAGGGCTTTCCCTTCCTTTGTTACATTGAGGCCATGACATACATCTGGTGATACGACGCGGGATTGTATGATTTGCCAGGTTTGGAAAATCTGGGGCATCTTCATCGAGAACGGCTGGAGTCTTCGTACTAGAGTGTAGCTAGCGGAAATAAACCTTTAGCTCATTTGATCTAGCACTGAATTCATGAGATGTTGAGTTTTGTCTCAATTTCCCCATTTTAGATCTGTTTAAAGCAGTGATTGCTTTCTCAAGGAACAAGTTAATCCAACAATTCACACACAGTATCAGTGCGTTATACCCATTTGTTAATATTCAGTCTAAAATTGTCTTCTACCCATTAACCCTAATCGCTGGCACACTCTTCAGGTGAAGGACAGGGCATTTCGGCATTAAGTCTAGTTACTGGAAAGTTCAAGTTGACCCCGCATCCTGAGACAAGACTCTGAAGATCCAATTTTGGTCAGTTCTATTCTTAGCCTTTTGGCCTCTGCAATGCACCTGTCACCTTCCACTGTTTGTTGAATTATGTATTACTAGATACAGGTATTACGTGTCGGCCTATATCGTGGCATCCTAGATTTTTCCCTCAAGTATGTATATTATTCCTGGAAAGCCAAGACATTGAGGCTGATCAAGGAAGTATAACTTAAGGCCACCCTCCTTTCTAAAAAATCTGCACTCGTTTTTGTTTACAGTGCAAATTGACATATACAACCTAATAAAGTTATAAGGTACTTTACTGATGGAACGACGATGTAACATTTATGATCAAATCCAATCTTCTGAGGGTAACTCATCCTTCTATTTCCACACCTTTCACACGCCAAACTCAATGCTGCAGGTAACTCTATTGATGATAATGAATTGAAAAACAAATAACAAAGACAATGTGTGTATATAAGTAAATGATATACCGTAATCTTTAATATTTTCATTGTTGATATTCTGCTCTGTATTCATGGTAATTATATGAACATTTTGTATTTACATATATTTTGATATGGTGACGTAAAATAAGGTTTAACATGATTACATGTACCACAGTGGTAGTGTCCATTGTGATGTCAAATAATGTGTTATATGGTATGCCTGGAAAACTGTGCCCATTTGAGTTAATGCATGCACAATGCCCTAAGGATTACTGGTAAGTTAACATTATTCTTTCAGCGACATCATTGTCAAAAATATTGATAAAGAAAAAGTTACCATGTGAACCCAGTTTTCAACTTTAACCTTTTGTTTGCATGGTCAATGGTACACATTCCACCTGTCAAACTAAGATCTATGGTTCGAAATAATGAAAACTGCTGCAAACGTATCATTATCAGAGAACACATAAACATTGGACTGGATTGAATGTAGTCTTCAAGCCTAGGTGGTGTGTTCTGAGGGACACGGGGGAAGGGGGTAGGGAGAAGGGACGGAGCTGTGTGGTGTGTTCTGAGGGTCATGGGGGAAGAGGGTAGGGAGAAGGGACGGAGCTGTGTGGTGTGTTCCACCGAGGCACATGTGGGAAGGGGGTAAAGGGAGAAGGGACAGGCTGTGTGGTGTGTTCTGAGGACATGGGACAAGGGGGAGGTAGTAGGGAAGGGGACAGGAGCTGTGTGGTGTGTTCTGAGGGACACGGGGGAAGGGGGTAGGGAGAAGGGACGGAGCTGTGTGGTGTGTTCTGAGGGTCATGGGGGAAGAGGGTAGGGAGAAGGGACAGAGCTGTGTGGTGTGGTCTGAGGGACATGGGGGAAGGGGGTAGGGAGAGAAGGGACAGGCTGTGTGGTGTGTTCTGAGGGACATGGGGGAAGGGGGTAGGGAGAAGGGACGGAGCTGTGTGGTGTGTTCTGAGGGACATGGGGGAGAGGGGGTAGGGAGAGGGACAGAGCTGTGTGGTGTGTTCTGAGGGACATGGGGGAGGGGTAGGGAGAAGGGACAGGACGGGGCTGTGTGGTGTGTTCTGAGGGACATGGGGGAAGGGGGTAGGGAGAAGGGACAGAGCTGTGTGGTGTGTTCTGAGGGACATGGGGGAAGGGGGTAGTGAGAAGGGACGGAGCTGTGTGGTGGGTGATTGAGTTTGAAAATATCACAATAGTGTCACTTCCTTCTCCAACACAGCAATCAGTGGAAACTGGTCAGATTACAAGAACATTAATTAAATCAGCTAGAGCAAATCTTCCTTTCCTTCCATGGTCTGGTTTTAATATACTGTATTTTCACAACCACATCTGCATTATTTCCGGTCAGCAGAATTAGTCACAATTTTCACAACTCGATGGGTAGAACACAGGAATTGCACAGTGCCAGCTATGCATATATGTTTCTTCATGGACGGATTCTAACTAGAATTAGTACATATAGGGACATAATTTCTTGTCCCACATACTGGTACCAACATTTATTGATCAGGTTTATACAAAACTTCTACTTCCTACACTTTGGTACTTCTTGTTCATACACAAGTGGTACCACACACAGAATCAGAATGGTTCTATCAAACTAAAGTGGCCCAATGTTGAACCAAATCCTTGTTTTGTAGAACTATTTTCATGATTTGTTTCTTTTCTACTGAATCATATTGATTAAATGTTTGGTTTGACCTGTGTAACAGTAAAGATCCCAAACTGTGTCAAATTATAGAACCAATTGTTCTAAGGATGTATGAACCATTCTCTGTCTCTTACTTACAAGTGTACACCTGAATCTTCTGGAACATAAAGACAGTCCCTTGGGGTTCATATTCAATTTTCTGTATCATTCTACGCAATATGAAGGGTCTTATCGAAGACAAGTCTGTGTAGTACTGGCCAAGTTTGCGAAAACTACGAAAGTAACCTGGCCTCTACACAGTCTCTCTTGAGCATTGATTCTGTTGTGGATGCTAAGCCATGCAAAATCTATGTGAATTTTACTACATGTACAAAATTTCATTACAAATCCTACATTTAGGACGTTCTAAGCCATCTACCAATGGAAAATGGCTTGCTCATCAAATTGGATACATTTTAAATGTAAACATTTCATTTGGAAGACTATTCATGCAATGTACTCATAATATTGCTCTGCTGAAAGAAATGCTGAGGTTATGAACACTTCATTCCATCCATACATTGTATCTTCATTGTTGACAGTGACTGCCTAGTCCAAGTCCTTCGCTATAGAAAATCTCAAATCTTAAACAACGAAAATGCCCTGAAAAGGTCAATACCCTACTTTCAGTCCTCTTCACTGAGTATTTGTCCATATTCTTTACGTCACTGAGTTCCAGCACCAATCTCTACAGCAGCGTGTAAACTGGTGGTATCCTTCAGACCCTCAAGTGTCATGCTTGCCTGTTTCAATGTAATTAGTTATTTTCAAGTGTTGAGATTCCACAGTTGATGGGTACAAAATATCTTCAACAATTTACCAGTGAGACGGATCTAGCACAATTCAGCAGTAAATTGTCTTACTGCCAGGCTAAAAGCCTCAAATAGCACCAATGCTAGATTATATTACTTTTAATCCAGTCAACTGGATACAATCCAATGTCGCATCTCCCATCATTCAAGAATATTCACACTGCTTGTCACAAGATTTGGTCCCAGAATGACAAAGGCACTGTACTTCGATAATATAGGGTTGTGAGAAGTTCGGATAACTCACAAAATTCCCAGTTTGTTCCTCTAGTAAGAAATATCCACATTATGCTGTAGATGGTAGAGTGATTGAATTGTCATTTCACTTCTAACAGAATGAACAGATCTTCAAAAGACATTTCGTATTTATATGAAAATCACTCTTTTGTCATTTTCTATTGCTCTTGCAATAAAAGTTAGAAGAGTGATTCATGGCTCTCGTAGGTGGGACAAGAAACGAAAGACTGTCAATGCTGCAACACGAAGGAACTAGTGATGAAATAGTGTAGTCCATTGTTGGTTCCCCAGCCCCACATTGGGCGCCATCCTTAGGATCGGAGAAGTTACAGAGCTTGGAGTTTCGTCTTCAGAAATTCTGCAACTCAGAAATGATCCACCAAGACAGAGACACAGTTTTTCCCGACACGACCTTGGGCTACCCGTCCATCCAATCCTGCCAGGGTCATATTCTGCCACTGGGTCGGATGACCTAAATGAGGATAATTGTACAATATTAGAGTAATAATTCATAAATAAACACGCACATATAATACACAAATATGGTGTAGTTTTATATTCCAAATCCCACTTTTTCCAGTTATTTACCCACTTGAGGCATGTAGAGAGCAGTTCCTGAAATTGATGGTACTGATAACTGAATCCAGTTCAAGGCCATGAAGAATCCAATTTGACAAATTAAGGGCATGTATTTGAAACAAAAAATTGGGGCTCATCCATGATACATCCAGAGTAAATAACTGGGGGCCTGTCTGATATATTCAGATTAAGAAATTGAGGGCCTGTCTGGGATGTATCCAGATTAACAATTTTAAGGCCTGCCTCGGATCCAGAATTTTGGGGCTCATCCATGATACATCCAGATTAAATAACTGGGGGCCTGTCTGATATATCCAGATTTTACAAATTAGGGGCCTGTTTGGGATGTATCCAGATTCTCAGATTGGAGGCTTGTCTGGAATTTATCCAGACTATCAAATTGGGGGCCTGACTTTAAAGTGATCGTAAACTCTCAAGTATAGTTTCCATCAAATGAAAGACCATTGTGAACAGTGTTGGAAAATATTTATTGTAATTTTTTACGATTTTATTATACAGAGTAAAATGCAAATAAAGCATGGTATTCTATGGTGGTCTGTTGCAATCATATTTAGGTCCAGTGATGTCACACTGCCTTAATACATATATTTCAAACTGTGTATGCACCTTCCAATGCTTGATTCAAGCTTAAGGTGTGTATACTTTGAGTTTCAACACAGACTCGCTGTTCCAATGTGCATGTTTCACCAAAATCTGGGAGATGGTAACTCATAAGTGTCATTTTGAATCTTGCATTTAATTTCCCTGTTTGTATCCAGATTAACAAATTGGGGACAAAGTGAGAGCCTGTCTGTAATCTATCCAGACCTTTCTCATGTATACCGATGTGCTGGATAAGCAACTACATTTAGTCTAGCCTCTTTACTAGTCATGAGGTTGAAGAGTAATAACATGTAGATATTAGATAATGATCCACATTCCTGAACTACAGTTCTTCTTTGTCCCATGGACAAGGTACCGGTATACCAATACATTCTTAACCTGGAACAGAAGATTTCCCTTGTTTGAAGATTTATGGTCTATGTGAATATGACCTTTGACATTTTGACCTCAAAATAAAATAATGTTCTTCTTTCACCAATTGGCAAGATATACCCAAAGTTTGGTGCCAATCCATAACCTGGAACTTGAGATTTCCCATTTTTATTTGCAGAATTGTATTATCTATTAAGAGACCTTGACATTTGACTGACCTAAAATAAACTAATTCATTGTATTATGGACATCTGTACACTAAGTTTGGTACAAACCATAAACTACATGTAGAAATGGAAATATCACACAGACAAACAAGAGCCCAAGGGGCTTCAATATACGCCCGTGTATCTGGAATTACATTGGACCAAATTTCAAGGTTGTTTGATAGCCTTGATTCCAATTGGTAGCTAGCCTACACTTTTGTGCTTCTGAGAATGTAACATATATAACATCTTATATTGAATGATAAACTAATGAGCTTAACTCTTGGTAACTAGTTGACCTTGAAGCAAGACCTGGGAGCTCACATATCCCACACTGAAATCGACAATAGTCAAACACGAAAATAGTAGTTTTCCTGCAAATGGATTCCTTTCAGACGAGATAATTTTTCCTGAAGGAAGAAGAAACTGATGAAGTAAACATTTGTTCTAGAGTTAATAAAGAGGTATGAAGTTCATAAAGGACCCCTCTCCCCGTTAAATTACTAAATATATGGTTTTTATTTCACAACAGTTTACCTAAATGTAGCGGTTTCAAATATGGGAGACAACTCCACAGGACGATTGCCATATAATACATGTAGGGTAGAGAACTCTGAATATTCCAACCTAACACATATAATGGTCAGCTAAACTTGATTCAGTTTTGAAGGACTGTGACCTTGATCTCAAAATGTATGGCTTCTCTTTGCCATGCGAGCAAGGTATACTCAAAGTTTGGTACCATTCCATACCTTGGGACTAGAGATATCGCATGGACAACAAATGTTAATGGATGATTGGACAGAACGCAACATCGCATTACATGACCTCGTCTTCGACAGGCATATAAAAATGTGATTTCCTGATTTTGGGGTCACAGTTACCTTGACCTTGACCTAAATTTTGGTACACGACACTTCGTCTTCCGTCAATGTATCAATGGACATAAAAAAATCATGATTTTTATGAATTTCATGATTTTGGGGGTCACAGTGACCTTGACGTTCAGCCTTGACCTACATTTTGGTATGTGACACATCATGTCCCCCGAATGAATCTACGGACACAAAACAAAGTAATTTTCAAAGATTTCTTGATTCTGGAGTCACAGTGACCTTGACCATTGACCTTGACATAAATTTTGGTACATGACAAACCATCTCCCCGTAATTTCTCAATGGACTGACTCAAAAAATCATGATCTTTAACAATAACGATTTTGGGGTCAGTGACGTTGACCGTTGACCTACATTTTGGTATGTGACATATCCCCCTAATGTATCTACTGACACCAAAAAAAATGTTATTTTTAATAATTTCCTGATTTTGGGGTCACAGTGACCTTTGACCTTGGCCTAATTTTTAGTATGCGACACTTCTGGTGTCACAGTGATCTTGACTATTGACCTGGATCTAAATTTTGGTACATGACAAAACCGCAACCTGTAATTTCTCAATGGACTCAAAAAATCATGAACAATTTTATAATTTTGGGGTCACAGTGACCTTGACCTCTGACCTTGACCTTCATTTTGGTACGCGACACATCGTCTCCCCGTAGGGTATCCACTCACCAAAAATTAGAGCTGTAGATAGAAAACTGTCCCAGATATAGACCGGACACAGGGGACGGACGGACACACGGACAGACGGACGGAAACCGCCATCACATAATACGTCCGCCTTTTGGCGGGCGTATAAAAACGTTAACAGAGGGACAGAAATCAGGATCAAAATATACAACCTGTATATCGACGGGTGTATACAATTGGGGGTCTGTCTGGGGCATCATTACCTGTTGGTGAGTCACTGGACTTGAGGGCGAAGGACCAGCTATCGGGATTGACTGAGGCACAGTGGGGAAGACGCAGTTCAACAGGCTTAAGAAACTTCAAACCATGTGGGCCACACATAACCAATGGACTCAGCAATGTCTCTCCTGCAAGGGAAAAGACAAATGTGTCGTTATAAATGTGAATATACAACAGGGAAAGTGAAGCTCTTCCACCAGTGATCGCTAACCAAGAAACTCACTGTCCAGGGTAAGTTGAACCTGACTGAAAAAGTTTTACAAGCTCAATAATACATATTTTTATCCATCTACAGGGGCAGGCGCCCTCAATAATCAGGATTTGGGGGGGGGGGGGCTTTGGCTCTCCAATAATTGTGAATGAAATGCCCAGAAATGGGTCACATATGTACGGAGAATTGTCTGAAATTCTAAAATTTTCTGGGGAGCCTTGTTTGTTGCAGAGGTGAGCCTTGTTGTGGAGGGGAGCCTTGTTGTGTAGGAGAGCCTTGCTGTGGAGGGGAGTCTTGTTTTGGTCCGGATTCATGTTATATTATTAATATAATTATACATTATACATCATTTTTTGGGAAGGTCAATGCAGATAAGGAGTACTGGGTGCAACCGTCACATTAATGAAATGCTAAAACAGTGAGACAAACCTAGGGACCCTGATTTTTTCTCTGAAACTAAAATGGTCTCAGTTTAATTTAATTTGATAAATAACCTTATAAGTTCCATTCTTTGTGTGAAAGTATACATGGTTTGTTTTTAGGATTCTGACGTACCTTTTTCTCGGCCCAGCGGAGGGAGTATACTGCTATCTTTACAAACCAAAGAACAGTTACTCACACAGGCCTTATCAACTGCATGACCAAGCCAAAGAACAGTTACTCTCACAGGCCTTACCAACTGCATGACCAAACCAATGAATAGGTATTATCACAGGCCTTATCAACTGCATGATCAAACCAAAGAACAGTTACTCACACAGGCCTTATCAACTGCATGATCAAACCAAACAGTTACTCACACAGGCCTTATCAACTGCATGACCAAACCAAAGAACAGTTACTCACACAGGCCTTATCAACTGCGTGACCAAACCAAAGAACAGTTACTCACACAGGCCTTATCAACTGCATGACCAAACCAATGAACAGGTATTATCACAGGCCTTATCAACTGCATGACCAAACCAAAGAACAGTTACTCTCACAGGCCTTATCAACTGCATGACCAAACCAACGAACAGTTACTCTCACAGGCCTTATCAACTGCATGACCAAACCAAAGAACAGTTACTCTCACAGGCCTTATCAACTGCATGACCAAACCAAAGAACAGTTACCCACACAGCCCTTATCAACTGCATGATCAAACCAAAGAACAGTTACTCCCACAGGCATGACAGGCCTTATCAACTGCATGACCAAACCAAAGAACAGTTACTCACACAGGCCTTATCAACTGCATGACCAAACTAAAGAACAGTTATTATCACAGGCCTTATCATACTCATGACCAAACCAAAGAACAGTTACTCACACAGGCCTTATCAACTGCATGACCAAACCAAAGAACAGTTACTCTCACAGGCCTTATCAACTGCATGACCAAACCAAAGAACAGTTACTCTCACAGGCCTTACCAACTGCATGACCAAACCAACGAACAGTTACTCTCACAGGCCTTATCAACTGCATGACCAAACCAAAGAACAGTTACCCACACAGGCCTTATCAACTGCATGATCAAACCAAAGAACAGTTACTCACACAGGCCTTATCAACTGCATGACCAAACCAAAGAACAGTTACTCGCACAGGCCTTATCAACTGCATGACCAAACTAAAGAACAGTTATTATCACAGGCCTTATCAACTGCATGACCAAACCAAAGAACAGCTATACCCTTAGAGGCCTTATCATACTCATGACCAAACCAAAGAACAGTTACTCACACAGGCCTTATCAAACCCATGACCAAACCAAAGAACAGTTACTCACACAGGCCTTATCAAACCCATGACCAAACCAAAGAACAGTTATTATCACAGGCCTTATTATACTCATGACCAAACCAAAGAACAGTTATTATCACAGGCTTTATCAAACACATGACCAAACCAAAGAACAGTTATTATCACAGGCCTTATCAAACCCATGACCAAACCAAAGAACAGATATTATCACAGGCCTTATCAAACCCATGACCAAACCAAAGAACAGTTATTATCACAGGCCTTATCAAACTCATGACCAAACCAAAGAACAGTTACTCTCACAGGCCTTATCAACTGCATGACCAAACCAAAGAACAGTTATTATCACAGGCCTTATCAACTGCATGACCAAATCAAAGAACAGTTATTATCACAGGCCTTATCAACTGCATGACCAAACCAAAGAACAGCTATACCCTTAGAGGCCTTATCATACTCATGACCAATCCAAAGAACAGTTACTCACACAGGCCTTATCAAACCCATGATCAAACCAAAGAACAGTTACTCACACAGGCCTTATCAAACCCATGACCAAACCAAAGAACAGGTATTATATCACAGGCCTTATCAAACCCATGACCAAACCAAAGAACAGTTACTCACACAGGCCTTATCAACTGCATGACCAAACCAAAGAACAGTTACTCTCACAGGCCTTACCAACTGCATGACCAAACCAATGAACAGGTATTATCACAGGCCTTATCAACTGCATGATCAAACTAAAGAACAGTTATTATCACAGGCCTTATCATACTCATGACCAACCCAAAGAACAGTTACTCACACAGGCCTTATCAACTGCATGACCAAACCAAAGAACAGTTACTCTCACAGGCCTTATCAACTGAATGACCAAACCAAAGAACAGTTACTCTCACAGACCTTATCAGCTGCATGACCAAACCAACGAAGAGTTACTCTCACAGGCCTTATCAACTGCATGACCAAACCAAAGAACAGTTACCCACACAGGCCTTATCAACTGCATGATCAAACCAAAGAACAGTTAATCCCACAGGCCTTATCAACTGCATGACCAAACCAAAGAACAGTTATTATCACAGGCCTTATCATACTCATGACCAAACTAAAGAACAGTTACTCACACAGGCCTTATCAAACCCATGATCAAACCAAAGAACAGTTATTATCACAGGCCTTATCATACTCATGACCAAACCAAAGAACAGTTACTCACACAGGCCTTATCAAACCCATGACCAAACAAAAGAACAGTTACTCACACAGGCCTTATCAAACCCATGACCAAGCCAAAGAACAGTTATTATCACAGGCCTTATCAAACCCATGACCAAACCAAAGAACAGTTATTATCACAGGCCTTATCAAACCCATGACCAAACCAAAGAACAGTTACTCACACAGGCCTTATCAAACCCATGACCAAACCAAAGAACAGTTATTATCACAGGCCTTATCATACTCATGACCAAACCAAAGAACAGTTACTCACACAGGCCTTATCAAACCCATGACCAAACCAAAGAACAGTTACTCACACAGGCCTTATCAAACCCATGACCAAACCGAAGAACAGTTATTATCACAGGCCTTATCAAACCCATGACCAAACCAAGAACAGTTATTATCTGAGCCTTATCATACTCATGACCAAACCAAAAAACAGTTACTCACACGGAGCGCCCACATCAAACCACTTGACCAAACCAAAGAACAGTTATTATCACAGGCCTTATCAACTGCATGACCAAACCAAAGAACAGTTATTATCACAGGCCTTATCAAACCCATGACTAAACCAAAGAACAGTTATTATAACAGGCCTTATCAAACCCATGACCAAACCAAAGAACAGTTACTCACACAGGCCTTATCAAACCCATGACCAAACCAAAGAACAGTTATTATCACAGGCCTTATTATACTCATGACCAAACCAAAGAACAGTTATTATCACAGGCTTTATCAAACACATGACCAAACCAAAGAACAGTTATTATCACAGGCCTTATCAAACCCATGACCAAACCAAAGAACAGATATTATCACAGGCCTTATCAAACCCATGACCAAACCAAAGAACAGTTATTATCACAGGCCTTATCAAACTCATGACCAAACCAAAGAACAGTTACTCTCACAGGCCTTATCAACTGCATGACCAAACCAAAGAACAGTTATTATCACAGGCCTTATCAACTGCATGACCAAATCAAAGAACAGTTATTATCACAGGCCTTATCAACTGCATGACCAAACCAAAGAACAGCTATACCCTTAGAGGCCTTATCATACTCATGACCAATCCAAAGAACAGTTACTCACACAGGCCTTATCAAACCCATGATCAAACCAAAGAACAGTTACTCACACAGGCCTTATCAAACCCATGACCAAACCAAAGAACAGGTATTATATCACAGGCCTTATCAAACCCATGACCAAACCAAAGAACAGTTACTCACACAGGCCTTATCAACTGCATGACCAAACCAAAGAACAGTTACTCTCACAGGCCTTATCAACTGCATGACCAAACCAAAGAACAGTTACTCTCACAGGCCTTACCAACTGCATGACCAAACCAACGAACAGTTACTCTCACAGGCCTTATCAACTGCATGACCAAACCAAAGAACAGTTACCCACACAGGCCTTATCAACTGCATGATCAAACCAAAGAACAGTTACTCACACAGGCCTTATCAACTCCATGACCAAACCAAAGAACAGTTACTCGCACAGGCCTTATCAACTGCATGACCAAACTAAAGAACAGTTATTATCACAGGCCTTATCATACTCATGACGAAACCAAAGAACAGTTACTCACACAGGCCTTATCAAACCCATGACCAAACCAAAGAACAGTTACCCACACAGGCCTTATCAAACCCATGACCAAACCAAAGAACAGTTATTATCACAGGCCTTATCATACTCATGACCAAACCAAAGAACAGTTATTATCACAGGCCTTATCAAACCCATGACCAAACCAAAGAACAGTTACTCACACAGGCCTTATCAAACCCATGACCAAACCAAAGAACAATTATTATCACAGGCCTTATCAAACTCATGACCAAACCAAAGAACAGTTACTCTCACAGGCCTTATCAACTGCATGACCAAACCAAAGAACAGTTATTATCACAGGCCTTATCAACTGCATGACCAAATCAAAGAACAGTTATTATCACAGGCCTTATCAACTGCATGACCAAACCAAAGAACAGCTATACCCTTAGAGGCCTTATCATACTCATGACCAAACCAAAGAACAGTTACTCACACAGGCCTTATCAAACCCATGATCAAACCAAAGAACAGTTACTCACACAGGCCTTATCAAACCCATGACCAAACCAAAGAACAGGTATTATATCACAGGCCTTATCAAACCCATGACCAAACCAAAGAACAGTTACTCACACAGGCCTTATCAACTGCATGACCAAACCAAAGAACAGTTACTCTCACAGGCCTCACCAACTGCGTGACCAAACCAATGAACAGGTATTATCACAGGCCTTATCAACTGCATGATCAAACTAAAGAACAGTTATTATCACAGGCCTTATCATACTCATGACCAAACCAAAGAACAGTTACTCACACAGGCCTTATCAACTGCATGACCAAACCAAAGAACAGTTACTCTCACAGGCATTATCAACTGAATGACCAAACCAAAGAACAGTTACTCTCACAGACCTTATCAGCTGCATGACCAAACCAACGAAGAGTTACTCTCACAGGCCTTATCAACTGCATGACCAAACCAAAGAACAGTTACCCACACAGGCCTTATCAACTGCATGATCAAACCAAAGAACAGTTAATCCCACAGGCCTTATCAACTGCATGACCAAACCAAAGAACAGTTATTATCACAGGCCTTATCATACTCATGACCAAACTAAAGAACAGTTACTCACACAGGCCTTATCAAACCCATGATCAAACCAAAGAACAGTTATTATCACAGGCCTTATCATACTCATGACCAAACCAAAGAACAGTTACTCACACAGGCCTTATCAAACCCATGACCAAACAAAAGAACAGTTACTCACACAGGCCTTATCAAACCCATGACCAAGCCAAAGAACAGTTATTATCACAGGCCTTATCAAACCCATGACCAAACCAAAGAACAGTTATTATCACAGGCCTTATCAAACCCATGACCAAACCAAAGAACAGTTACTCACACAGGCCTTATCAAACCCATGACCAAACCAAAGAACAGTTATTATCACAGGCCTTATCATACTCATGACCAAACCAAAGAACAGTTACTCACACAGGCCTTATCAAACCCATGACCAAACCAAAGAACAGTTACTCACACAGGCCTTATCAAACCCATGACCAAACCGAAGAACAGTTATTATCACAGGCCTTATCAAACCCATGACCAAACCAAAGAACAGTTATTATCACAGGCCTTATCATACTCATGACCAAACCAAAGAACAGTTACTCACACAGGCCTTATCAAACCCATGACCAAACCGAAGAACAGTTATTATCACAGGCCTTATCAAACCCATGACCAAACCAAAGAACAGTTATTATCACAGGCCTTATCAAACCCATGACCAAACCAAATAACAGTTATTATCACAGGCCTTATCAAACCCATGACCAAATCAAAGAACAGTTATTATCACAGGCCTTATCAAACCCATGACCAAACCAAAGAACAGTTATTATCACAGGCCTTATCAACTGCATGACCAAACCAAAGCACAGTTATTATCACAGCCCTTATCAACTGCATGACCAAACCAAAGAACAGTTATTATCACAGGCCTTATCAACTGCATGACCAAACCAAAGAACAGCTATACCCTTAGAGGCCTTATCATACTCATGACCAAACCAAAGAACAGTTACTCACACAGGCCTTATCAAACCCATGACCAAACCAAAGAACAGTTATTATCACAGGCCTTATCAACTGCATGACCAAACCAAAGAACAGTGTTATTATCACAGGTCTTTATTTCAACCTGCATGACCAAACCAAAGAACAGTTACTCACACAGGCCTTATCAACTGCATGACCAAACCAAAGAACAGTTACCTCACACAGCCCTGGTCAACGCATGACCAAACCAAAGAACAGTTACTCTCATAGGCCTTATCAACTGCATGACCAAACCAATGAACGGGTATTATCACAGCCTTATCAACTGCATGACCAAAACCAAAGAACAGTTACTCCTCATACAGGCCTTATCAACTGCATGACCAAACCAAAGAACAGTTACCCACACAGCCCTTATCAACTGCATGATCGTCTCAAAGAACAGTTACTCCCACAGGCATGACAGGCCTTATCAAACCCATGACCAAACCAAAGAACAGTTACTCACACAGGCCTTATCAACTGCATGACCAAACCAAAGAACAGTTACTCTCACAGGCCTTATCAACTGCATGACCAAACCAAAGAACAGTTACTCTCACAGGCCTTACCAACTGCATGACCAAACCAACGAACAGTTACTCTCACAGGCCTTATCAACTGCATGACCAAACCAAAGAACAGTTACCCACACAGGCCTTATCAACTGCATGATCAAACCAAAGAACAGTTACTCACACAGGCCTTATCAACTCCATGACCAAACCAAAGAACAGTTACTCGCACAGGCCTTATCAACTGCATGACCAAACTAAAGAACAGTTATTATCACAGGCCTTATCATACTCATGACGAAACCAAAGAACAGTTACTCACACAGGCCTTATCAAACCCATGACCAAACCAAAGAACAGTTACCCACACAGGCCTTATCAAACCCATGACCAAACCAAAGAACAGTTATTATCACAGGCCTTATCATACTCATGACCAAACCAAAGAACAGTTATTATCACAGGCCTTATCAAACCCATGACCAAACCAAAGAACAGTTACTCACACAGGCCTTATCAAACCCATGACCAAACCAAAGAACAATTATTATCACAGGCCTTATCAAACTCATGACCAAACCAAAGAACAGTTACTCTCACAGGCCTTATCAACTGCATGACCAAACCAAAGAACAGTTATTATCACAGGCCTTATCAACTGCATGACCAAACCAAAGAACAGTTATTATCACAGGCCTTATCAACTGCATGACCAAACCAAAGAACAGCTATACCCTTAGAGGCCTTATCATACTCATGACCAAACCAAAGAACAGTTACTCACACAGGCCTTATCAAACCCATGATCAAACCAAAGAACAGTTACTCACACAGGCCTTATCAAACCCATGACCAAACCAAAGAACAGGTATTATATCACAGGCCTTATCAAACCCATGACCAAACCAAAGAACAGTTACTCACACAGGCCTTATCAACTGCATGACCAAACCAAAGAACAGTTACTCTCACAGGCCTTACCAACTGCATGACCAAACCAATGAACAGGTATTATCACAGGCCTTATCAACTGCATGATCAAACTAAAGAACAGTTATTATCACAGGCCTTATCATACTCATGACCAACCCAAAGAACAGTTACTCACACAGGCCTTATCAACTGCATGACCAAACCAAAGAACAGTTACTCTCACAGGCCTTATCAACTGAATGACCAAACCAAAGAACAGTTACTCTCACAGACCTTATCAGCTGCATGACCAAACCAACGAAGAGTTACTCTCACAGGCCTTATCAACTGCATGACCAAACCAAAGAACAGTTACCCACACAGGCCTTATCAACTGCATGATCAAACCAAAGAACAGTTAATCCCACAGGCCTTATCAACTGCATGACCAAACCAAAGAACAGTTATTATCACAGGCCTTATCATACTCATGACCAAACTAAAGAACAGTTACTCACACAGGCCTTATCAAACCCATGATCAAACCAAAGAACAGTTATTATCACAGGCCTTATCATACTCATGACCAAACCAAAGAACAGTTACTCACACAGGCCTTATCAAACCCATGACCAAACAAAAGAACAGTTACTCACACAGGCCTTATCAAACCCATGACCAAGCCAAAGAACAGTTATTATCACAGGCCTTATCAAACCCATGACCAAACCAAAGAACAGTTATTATCACAGGCCTTATCAAACCCATGACCAAACCAAAGAACAGTTACTCACACAGGCCTTATCAAACCCATGACCAAACCAAAGAACAGTTATTATCACAGGCCTTATCATACTCATGACCAAACCAAAGAACAGTTACTCACACAGGCCTTATCAAACCCATGACCAAACCAAAGAACAGTTACTCTCACAGGCTTTATGAAACCCATGACCAAACCAAAGAACAGTTATTATCACAGGCCTTATCAAACCCATGACCAAACCAAAGAACAGTTACTCTCACCGGCCTTATCAAACCCATGACCAAACCAAAGAACAGGTATTACCACAGGCCTTATCAAACCCATGACCAAACCAAAGAACAGTTACTCTCACAGGCCTTACCAAACCCATGACCAAACCAAAGAACAGTTACTCACACAGGCCTTATCAAACCCATGACCAAACCAAAGAACAGTTACTCACCTAGGCCTTATCAAACCCATGACCAAACCAAAGAACAGTTATTATCACAGGCCTTATCAAACCCATGACCAAACCAAAGAACAGTTACTCACACAGGCCTTATCAAACCCATGACCAAACCAAAGAACAGTTATTATCACAGGCCTTATCATACTCATGACCAAACCAAAGAACAGTTACTCACACAGGCCTTATCAAACCCATGACCAAACCAAAGAACAGTTACTCACACAGGCCTTATCAAACCCATGACCAAACCAAAGAACAGTTATTATCACAGGCCTTATCAAACCCATGACCAAACCAAAGAACAGTTATTATCACAGGCCTTATCATACTCATGACCAAACCAAAGAACAGTTACTCACACAGGCCTTATCAAACCCATGACCAAACCAAAGAACAGTTATTATCACAGGCCTTATCAAACCCATGACCAAACCAAATAACAGTTATTATCACAGGCCTTATCAAACCCATGACCAAATCAAAGAACAGTTATTATCACAGGCCTTATCAAACCCATGACCAAACCAAAGAACAGTTATTATCACAGGCCTTATCAACTGCATGACCAAACCAAAGCACAGTTATTATCACAGCCCTTATCAACTGCATGACCAAACCAAAGAACAGTTATTATCACAGGCCTTATCAGCTGCATGACCAAACCAAAGAACAGCTATACCCTTAGAGGCCTTATCATACTCATGACCAAACCAAAGAACAGTTACTCACACAGGCCTTATCAAACCCATGACCAAACCAAAGAACAGTTACTCACCTAGGCCTTATCAAACCCATGACCAAACCAAAGAACAGTTATTATCACAGGCCTTATCAAACTCATGACCAAACCAAAGAAAAGTTACTCTCACCGGCCTTATCAAACCCATGACCAAACCAAAGAACAGGTATTATATCACAGGCCTTATCAAACCCATGACCAAACCAAAGAACAGGTATTACCACAGGCCTTATCAAACCCATGACCAAACCAAAGAACAGTTATTATCACAGGCCTTATCAAACTCATGACCAAACCAAAGAACAGTTACTCTCACAGGCCTTATCATACTCATGACCAAACCAAAGAACAGTTACTCACACAGGCCTTATCAAACCCATGACCAAACCAAAGAACAGTTACTCACACAGGCCTTATCAAACCCATGACCAAACCAAAGAACAGTTACTCTCACAGGCCTTATCATACTCATGACCAAACCAAAGAACAGTTACTCACACAGGCCTTATCAAACCCATGGCCTCATCAGCTATACCCTTAGAGGCCTTATCATACTCATGACCAAACTAAAGAACAGTTACTCACACAGGCCTTATCAAACCCATGACCAAACCAAAGAACAGTTATTATCACAGGCCTTATCAAACCCATGACCAAGCCAAAGAACAGTTATTATCACAGGCCTTATCAAACCCATGACCAAACCAAAGAACAGGTATTATCACAGGCCTTATCAAACCCATGACCAAACCAAAGAACAGTTATTATCACAGGCCTTATCAAACCCATGACCAAACCAAAGAACAGTTATTATCACAGGCCTTATCAACTGCATGACCAAACCAAAGAACAGTATTATCACAGGCCTTATCAACTGCATGACCAAACCAAAGAACAGTTATTATCACAGGCCTTATCAACTGCATGACCAAACCAAAGAACAGTTACTCTCACAGGCCTTACCAACTGCATGACCAAACCAATGAACAGGTATTATCACAGGCCTTATCAACTGCATGATCAAACCAAAGAACAGTTACTCACACAGGCCTTATCAACTGCATGACCAAACCAAAGAACAGTTACTCACACAGGCCTTATCAACTGCATGATCAAACCAAACAGTTACTCACACAGGCCTTATCAACTGCATGACCAAACCAAAGAACAGTTACTCACACAGGCCTTATCAACTGCGTGACCAAACCAAAGAACAGTTACTCACACAGGCCTTATCAACTGCGTGACCAAACCAAAGAACAGTTACTCACACAGGCCTTATCAACTGCATGACCAAACCAAAGAACAGTTATTATCACAGGCCTTATCAACTGCATGACCAAACCAAAGAACAGCTATACCCTTAGAGGCCTTATCATACTCATGACCAAACCAAAGAACAGTTACTCACACAGGCCTTATCAAACCCATGACCAAACCAAAGAACAGTTACTCACCTAGGCCTTATCAAACCCATGACCAAACCAAAGAACAGTTATTATCACAGGCCTTATCAAACTCATGACCAAACCAAAGAACAGTTACTCTCACCGGCCTTATCAAACCCATGACCAAACCAAAGAACAGGTATTATATCACAGGCCCTATCAAACCCATGACCAAACCAAAGAACAGTTATTATCACAGGCCTTATCAAACTCATGAACAAACCAAAGAACAGTTACTCTCACAGGCTTTATGAAACCCATGACCAAACCAAAGAACAGTTATTATCACAGGCCTTATCAAACCCATGACCAAACCAAAGAACAGTTACTCTCACCGGCCTTATCAAACCCATGACCAAACCAAAGAACAGGTATTACCACAGGCCTTATCAAACCCATGACCAAACCAAAGAACAGTTATTATCACAGGCCTTATCAAACTCATGACCAAACCAAAGAACAGTTACTCTCACAGGCCTTATCAAACCCATGACCAAACCAAAGAACAGTTACTCTCACAGGCCTTACCAAACCCATGACCAAACCAAAGAACAGTTACTCTCACAGGCCTTATCAAACCCAAAACCAAACCAAAGAACAGTTATTATCACAGGCCTTATCAAACTCATGACCAAACCAAAGAACAGTTACTCACACAGGCCTTATCAAACTCATGA
>JAVTVY010022280.1:0-95988 GCA_036873755.1 Hanleya hanleyi
TTTTCACAAGGGTGTCTAACTGGGCATTATTTACAGGGGTGTGTTCCCAAGGGTGTGTAGCTGGACAGTATTTACAGGGGTGTGTTCCCAAGGGTGTGTAGCTGGACAAAATTTATTGGGGCGTGTTGTCAAGGGTGTCTAACTGGATAGTATTTACAAGGGCGTGTTCACAAGGGTGTCTAACTGGATAGTATTTACAGGGGCGTGTTCACAAGGGTGTCTAACTGGATAGTATTTACAGGGGCGTGTTCACAAGGGTGTCTAACTGGATAGTATTTACAGGGGCGTGTTCACAAGGGTGTCTAACTGGATAGTATTTACAGGGGCGTGTTCACAAGGGTGTCTAACTGGATAGTATTTACAGGGGAGTCATCACAAGGGTGTCTAACTGGAGAGTACCTACAGGAGCGTGTTCACCAGGGTATCTATAAACTGAACATCATTTACAGGGGCGTGTCCACAAGGATGTCGAACTGGACACTATTTACAGGCGCGTGTTCACAAGGGTGTCGAACTGGACACTATTTACAGGGGCGTGTCCACAAGGGTGTCGAACTGGACACTATTTACAGGGGCGTGTTCACAAGGGTGTCTACAACTGGACAGTATTTTCGGAATGTGTTCAAAAGAGTCTCTATGACACAAATGGAAACCATTTTCGTGATCACAAGGGTACAGTGAAAGGAAATGACTATAGTGTATCCCGAGCTGGCATTAATTTATGAGACACAAATAACAGTATTTCCAGAGATGTCTTCACAAGACTTTATAGAAAGCAATTGGAAGTATAACCAGAGCTGTACCTTTGCTTGAAATAAATTGAAGACGTCATCCTTCAATAATTTCCGCGTCGGTAATTTTAAAGGTGAACTGAAAAACTTTCCAATGTTCTGTTAAAATGTCATAAAACACGAACTTCTGTAGTTGTTACAATTATGTGTGGTAATAGTTCTGTGGGTTATTGTTTTATTTTGGGTATATGAGAAGTCGAAACTTATACCGAGAGCCAGAACTTTCAAAAACGTCATCGCTTGCCTCCCGTTGTTTTTGGAACGTCATGACGTTATAGTGGTCCTCGTTCATTCATCCGACGTAGCATGACGTCACATTTGAATAAAACTTGAATGAAGGGGACCACTATAACGTCATAACGTTCTACAAACCAAGAGAGACAAGCGATGCAAGTTTTCAAGACGGATTTATAACAGGATAACTTAAATATTGTTATTAGCACAATTTTGCAAACTATATTTGCCCCAAAAACGTATAAAAGTTATGTCACATAAGACAAGATGTATATAAGCAACAATTTAGATAAAATTAAAAGCTTTGCAGTTCACCTTTAAGATCATTTCGAAATAAGTTGTTAGCACCAATATGTAGATAAGAATTATTAACAGTTACAGTTTATAGACAGAGAGGACCAGTTAATCAGCTTTCAATGATTCCAGCAAGACGACACGATTGTCTTGTATTACCAACCAACTATATAGTTCTGCTGACAAGATCATTTTATAGCCATTTCCAAAATTTAGAACGTATTCGTGTCATGTACGCCTTGATTGTGACTGTTCATATGCATAACATCATGATCCACGGGAATCTAAGCGCGTGCTAAAACGACAGAACATGTTCCCGAAATGTCGAATTTACTGGATAATCAAACAATTCCAGAGAATCAGGTATTCAAAATAATCAAAAGGTATCCAGGCACAACGAAAGATTATGAACTTCGGCAAATCGATATTACGGTATGAAAGCTAAGTAGCAGTGTGACAAGACGTTTATAGAATTCCTGAAGTTTCTTACATATCAAACAGGAGATAGATGTGTGAAGCGATATGGGAACCAGGAAATGGCCTACACTAATTTGGACTTATCAATATCATATTTTCCCGGACTCCGATTCATTCTCTGTACAATTGGTAATTCTAACATGGGAATACGGAGGATTTCAGCATGATTGACATCTTTTGATCTATATATAATAAAATCTAATATGTTTATAATGTGGATGATTGATGAATCCTTTGTGTGGTTGGTAATTATTCCCATGTTGGGGGGTCTGATGGGGGTGTGATGAGGACTCTAAGGACGCCAGCCGATGGACGATTTTACACTGACATGAAAATTGCATTTTGCAAATAAACGTGGTTTTTAGCATGTTTCATATCAAAACCGAATCAATTATATAGCTATCATCAGCCAGGATGTAATTTCCTATGCTTGGCGCTTGAATACACTTAGCATTCTATTGGATCGACTTCCTCTGCACGGTTATTCACGTTTGATGTGTTGTATAACAAAGACGAGAATTAGAATATTTCCAGCATGATTCTGATATTGGTTACTGATTAACTTTGATGTGTCATAAATACCCGGTAAGCACCATCACGGTCAGCAATGACCACCGTGTAGAAAAATGTATTAGGACCTGGATGAGAGCGAAATCTCACTAGGTTATGAATATATGGAAAACATGCTAACTGCATTAAATATACCATAGGGCCATTACTTTCATATCAGGTCGTGTTGACTGAAGGCGTATGGACATGGAGGAAATGCTTCACACCACTAATAGCTTGTTAATAAGCATATCGCTGGACTACCTCAGGAACCGAAAATAGCTATGGGCTATGGGTTATTGAAAAAAGTCGATAACATGCAGGTCTGGTCTATTTGATATGGTATTTCCAAGTCATATTTGTCTGTTATATTTAGTGTATAAGGCGGCTAGTATTGCATATCGACCTCTGCAACTAAAAAAAGAAAATGAAGTATTTAAAGGCAATAAAATATTAATAAAATGAAATATTGTGAAGAATTGCTGGTAAATAAATCACCCTATAGTACCAGTAAGACAATTGCAATTAAATACATTCAAATTATTCTGAAACCATTTCGATTGATTTTAGTTGAACAATAAATTGTATTTTTATCATCCCACAAGTAATATTTGAACAGGATGCTTTATTTTATCGCTGTTATTGTTCTCCGTGGCGTGTATATATGTATATTTATATTGTCCACGAACCACTTTCGTATCAGTTTCAGTTTAGTCCCATATGGATGTGCAAATAAAATGTTCCTCTGTGATGATGTCCCATGCGGGAGGTGCTCTTGTGGTGGAATATGTATAAGTGTAATCAGGTATTCCCTGGGGGCTCCTCTGTACGCGCATCATTTGGAAGAGGAAACTTTTGACCGCTCCCTATCTCACTTATAATTCGCGTCATGAATCCTGAGAGGTGGACATGTCGGCTTTTATCCGTTCAAAGATGATTGATGACCACCCGCCTTATGATATACTGGTCTTAGATGACCATCGTTCTCATGTCCGCTATCTGGTCAGTAGAGCGTGCAAATACGGGCTGGCTATACTCGGCATGTCCAGACTCCGACCCTGGTCATCAATCACCGCTTACTGGTGCGATCATATGGAAAGCCATCAGTGTCATAACCTCTGGTTTTCGACACGTGGTAATTCGATTTTCCACGCGTGGAAAATCCAGCCAATGGTTTGACTTGTAATTACCACGTGTGGATATTTCGACCAATTACTTAACTTGGAAATACCACACGTGGAAATTATTTACCACGTGTGGAAAATATCCACCAATGATAGAACTGGGAATACCACGTGTGGAAATTATTTACCACACGTCGTATTTATCACCCAATCATTGAATTCGGAAATACGACGCGTGGTAAATAATTTCCACGCGTGGTATTTCACTGGGGTTTTCACACGTGGTAATTCTCTTTTCCACACGTGGTAATTCTATTTTCGAATCTACCGATCAAAACAGTCGTTACAGAAAGCAGATACACGCAATTTGACTATGTATGATCTGTCGTACGGTCGTCGCCCTATACGACTCAGCCTCAGGTGAAACTCCTGCACTGCTCAACAAAAATACTTATTAAAGTTTGCTACACGTACCTGTATTTTATGAAATTGACAGTGTCCTGTTGCAGATTGTCTGTTCCAGCTAGACGAACGCATTCGGAGAACTGATACTTGAACTCTCGATTTTCGCCATTCTGAAGGGGCCAGCTTTCTTTGTTAAGCTCTCATTCATTGGCTGGGTAAAATAAAATTTCGACGCGTGGATAAATGGGAATACCACGTGTCGAAATTATTTACCACGCGTCGTATTTCCGAATTCAATGATTGGGTGATAAATACGACGTGTGGTAAATCATTTCCACACGTGGTATTCCCAGTTCTATCATTGGTGGATATTTTCCACACGTGGTAAATAATTTCCACGTGTCGTATTTCCAAGTTGAGTAATTGGTCGAAATATCCACAATTGGTAATTACAAGTCAAACCATTGGCTGTATTTTCCACGCGTGGATAATATAATTTCCACGTGTGGAAAATCGAATTACCACGTGTGGAAAACCAGAGGTTATGACACTGATGGCTTTCCATACGATCACCTTACCATTCAACCAGAGGGCTATCATTAAATCCACCAGAAGCAAACAAACAAATATTTCCCTGTTGTTGTTTAACACGTATAGAAATGTTGTGTTACTGTAGTAATTGCAGGGAGTACGTGTCATCAACTTGACCCGATTCTTGGAATCTGAGCGACCAATAGCAATTCAGAAGACAAGCTTTTATACCGATTGGGCTTACAGACACAATTTGATAGATAATATTGGATGCGCAATCCGGAAAAAATCTCAGTTGACCCCCCAGAACGTCCTTTTCCGCTGATGAACAGAACAAAACAATACTGCAAATAAATATAGTGTAAATGATTAACTTCTATCTAGTTTGCTATAACTTTACTTCCATACAAATATGTTAATGTTTTATAGAAGTCTTGTAATTGACCGTGTCAATTTGGTATTGAGCCGAATTGGTCGAATGAAGAGCGGATCTGGATATATAGAATATGGGCCCCAATTCCCTCATCGAGTCACTTTTACTTGCTTTGTAAACCATACAGTGAGCGTCCGGACATCTTATTCGTCCTATATATTCTGGTCATATTTCGTATATGTTATACAACAAAATCAATGATGCAAAGGCATACAAGCGAGCTAATAAAGCAATTCTGGTGGGATTTTTGTACTGTGAAGAAAAAAGCAGACATGAATTGATATGAAAAAGTGATGGATCCATCTTGGTAACAAACGTGGAATGCATTTCAATTAAACCTTTATTCCCTGTATCGCAATTTTATGGACATTTCTGCAGTATTGGAATTCTGGATGTTACATTTAATTAGCACATGGAAAATTTATAATTAAAGCTTGTGATTCACCATCTAACGTATAAAATAATGGCGATCGGCGATGGTCAGTATATGAGATTTCGATGGATTCATCAATCGACATGCAAGGAGATGATAGGTCAGCTCTTCCCTTAGACTGTTCAACAAAACCTATAAATTGCGTTTGATCCTTTCGACCCTATAATATGAACCTGGGGTCCACACAAATTCTACAATTCACTGGATACAAAAGCATGATCAGCTTATATATTCCAGAAACCAACGCTTTCATATCGTAGACGGTTCGCACCATACGACTTGGATTGATGTCCGATTATTCATCGACACATGCCGATACACATATGTAATTAGTCCGAGATTCCTATGACTTTCAGCCAGACGACGGATAATTTCTGACAGATTGTCTGGCTAGGGTCAGAGTTTTCTTCCTTCAAAAAACGCAAAATGGGAGAGACCACAGAGTCGCGCGACCTCATCCCTATAAAAAAATACTTTTAAAAAATATTCGGCCGTTCTTTAACACTTAACTCATACATATATTTTTAGTGAATAATTTCCCTTCATAGTCAGACCAAATTTAACATACGTCATATTTTCCCCAATCCTTTCGCCATCGATATAACTGATATGCTGCGTAAACCGGCATACGACACGAAGATCTGAGTAACGTCACGACGGTGTTTCGCAACTTTTCCGTCTAAAGAGTTCGATCTCGGCAATGTACACGCTATGCACGTTAAAAAAGTCGGTGTGCGAAGTACGCATATCCCTGCCTCATTAGATTTGACGATTTGGCGTGATTTGAATCGTGATCGAATTCCTAAAAGTAACGAATCAAGACCCAAATGCAACGCCACATAGATTCAGCATTTGCGGCATTGATATCCAAGACGAGGTCGTGCTTGAATTGTACGTGTCCCAATCTAGGCAAATGTGGTATATCAGGGAAACACCGTGTTCCGCGGTATTATATGTGAGTTGTACGTGTCCATGCGTGGAAAATTGTTCTTCCTGGAAAGACTAAATCAGAAGACGGTTCAGCTGCATCTAATTAAACAGGAGTGGAGACCTTCAGTTCTTGTACCTGATAATTCGAGAAACACAGAGATAAATAGAAAACTATATGCCTTGTCGATAGTAACAAGGAAACTATCTTATATGAGCGGTAAAATTGTCGGTTAACTTGAACTTGCGGTTCACTTATACTTGCGTCAGATTCGATAATGGCGAACAGCCAACATCCACAAAGATGATGAAGTTCTGTGTCGATAGCGTACTCCAAACGTATACTGGGAAGAACAGCATTCAAGAATACACATAGGCCCCTTTCTATCTCACACAGAAATACCATCGTGTTCGGAGGTATTTCATTTTTCAAAGTTCTTATACCAATTTTTGCCTTATTTGGTGATTCAAAAGAGGGTGTAATCCGACACCTAATATTTTTTCGTGTAGACTTATAGTCCAATATTGATATAATGGCTTTCCCGGCATATCTTATTTCGATTAATAAATCCTTATCGTGTCGAAAGGAAATTGGCGACGACTGATTTCTAGGAAGGCAAGGCTCCAGAATTTATCAGGCTTGAAAAAGCTGAAATATTTTTCTTCGCTTAATTTAAAAATACATGATGATTTTTATATGTCGGTGAAAACAGTGATAAAAAATATATATCTTTATTCCGAAAGTTACGCTTGTAAAAGAAGTTAATTGGGTGACAATATAAAAGGAAATTTGGAGACTAAGTTTTCCACAAATTGCTCTATTTAAATTTATATGATTCAGTGATCACAAAAAAATCACCCATTTCAAATCCCCCGAATGAACAGCTTTCACAAAATATATAACTAGTTTTATTGTAATTTATTTGAGTAAAAAAAAACAAGGTATCCAAAATCGCTAGGGACCCCTCAGAGACTAACTTTTCCCACTGGAAGTACGTGAGACAAATGTATAAGACCATGAAGCAGTAAGCTCAGCTGCATAATAAGACCAAATATAATGCAATCCAGAATTCGATACCTGAATCAGGCGATACTAAGTTTGGAATAAAGCAGTGTATTGCTGTGTGGTCATATAGTGGTTAAGGGTAGGTCGATGTTTCGAATAAACAGTCATACACCATCATCTCTATATGGTTCGTCTGACAATGCCGTACAGAGTATACAGACCTGAATTATCGAGGATGCCATACACGGATTCCGACTACAAAGTAGCTATTCACCTAACCCCGATATAATCACAAGAATATCATTTAATCATCGAGAAAGAAATCCAAGCTAAGAAACTGCTGATCAATTAAAAGTGCCGAATTTGCTTATCTATATTGTGAATTTATAAGACTATCGAAGTTAATTCACAGTTGATTGATGGACAACGTTCACCCTGGGTTATCGGTAGAACTAAGCGATAATGTAACTTAGATAACCGTAATAAATTCATTTCCAAGTATATCTGACACATCGATACGATAAGAGTCATGATCATACATACCGATATTGAGAACAGTGAAAACAAGAAAATATCAATACACGAGTATCTGAAGTCCGCCATGATAGAAGCAGAATTATATCATATGAGCCATTCGTTTAGTACTGTACACACCACAGAAAAGAGTCAAGTTAAATCTGAGTCAAGGAACCGCATCAACCGAAACAACACTTCACCGACTCAAATTTTAACACACCGTTGACTCAATTTATCATTGCAAAAAAGACAAACTGCTGAGGTCCAATGTTTGCAACAGTGAGGATTTCCTGCTTTTTACACTGAAAGGTTCAGATAATAGTCTGCTACACGAAGAGACCGCCAGGTATGAAAAGTAGGCCTACCGAGAGGAAACCCCTTTGGCGACGACTGGTAACCAAGAAAGATTTAATGTCCAGTATTATGTCGCGATCATTTAAATCTCCGCATCCGTATCAGAGATTACAGCCGTCTCAACTGGGTGAAAGGCAGACATCTTGGTGTTGGCCTTAAGTGCCCCTGTTAGTCTCTCATGATTATAGTCTGTACCTAATGGAAAATCTGCAGTGAGTTTGATAACTCGACCAATAACTACGTTGAACTAAATGAATAACTGCCAGAGAGGAATAAATCCATTCATCAAGCGCGCTAATTACGTATTTGTCTGGGACAATAAAGTTAATGAAAAATGCATTTGCCGGCTTTTCATTTATTTGCTCGACCAGATTCAGTGGTTGTCAGATTGCTATCATAAGTGAATAATGAACCCCCGTACAAACAATACTGGTACGGCTGTCACTAACTGACTGTGCTCCTGAATCACACCAACGTATTATATGCTGGTGGGGATTTGATGTCTTTACGTCCGATATTTCGCTGAAATGGACTTTGTCTATAGAACAGAGATATGAAGTTACTACATCGAATTGGTCCGATAAAAATATATGTACCAGAGCGGTTACAGTCGTTAGAATAATTTATTAATGTGCACATTCAATGCTGTGTCTAAATGAGCGATTCGTTTACAAGGAACATCAACAACAGATCAAATTTGAGAAATGCGTTCATAAAACCAAGCTGTCGTTTCGACTATAGTGTGCTGATTCTGGATTTTCAACTTTGTCGGTGAATTAAGAAAGGTAAAGGGCTGTATGACCCTGATATTATGGACTGTATTAAGTTAATAAATCTCAAGCAAATGAGGGAACCATATATTGTCCCTGTCTGAAAGACAGCTGATTAAAATAATTAAAAAAACATTCCAGATAATGAGTTGCAGTTTATCATAAATTGAGGGGTTTTATACAGATCTATATTCTGAAAACAAAAATATTGAGGATATTAATCTAGAATTTACGAATCCTAAAATTCCTAAATTCTCACATATTAAGCGGGACTTACACTCTCAATGATACGAAAACCAACAAAGGTCCTGGTTCCCATGGTTTCTAGTCTGAATTTTTAAAACTATATTTTGATACAGATTTTGGTGAGCTCTTGAATAACCAAAAACGGGATAATTATACTCAATGGGGATAAACCACGCTATTTCTTTGGGAATTGAGCATTTGACGAACTGGTATAATGGTGGCTGCTCAAAATGAATATGTTGAACCCCGGAAGTTCGTCTTGGGTGGCAACACTTCCGACGGTATTGTCCAAAAGATAAGTTTGGAGTAGAGCTGCTCACCTCATTAGTAAGGTTTATACGATGTAACAATACTTACTCTATAGATGACGGTGTGGCTATTGGTCCTTCGGTGAGGGGCATAGCCGGGGGTGGTACAATAAGGTGCTCTTGGCGCTGGAAGGGGGGTGCATAATATAAGTTTGTGAGAGATCTGATTTGTGTCTTTATGCTTACCTACTTACCTACACGTAAAATCCCGACTCGCTTACTTTTCCACTGCAGCCAGGCTAACATATGTAACTCAAAATTAGCCCCACCGGGCTTGATGACCGCTCGTTTATTTGGTCAATAATTGTAGGATGATCCAAACATCCAACCTTCGATTGTGTTCAAATGAATATCCAGATACTAAGATACCGGTATATTATATGTCTCAAAATGAAACGACTTTGATATTCCGTATTCAGTAATCGAAAAACTATTTTAAGGTAGACAGTTATGATGACAAAAGAATATAGTTCTCAGAGATATTACCTTCGAAGTCAGCAACATCATAGATCTTATAAATTATCTTGTTGCGACTTTTAACCTGATTAATATCAAGAAATCAGTTGAAACATGTTGTTCAAGTGCATGAATTTGTGCGCCAACAGTGAATGGTGTCATAGGTGGATACTTCATAGTCTCCACATGAACAGCTTGCATATCGCTCCAATTTATGATTATGGAGACAAGTCTTTGTGAACCTAGGCGGCATGACTACCACTATACAACCGTGCAGTGTCCAAATTAATCCAATTCAGTCTACCAAGTACCAAATTTCCTACGTCTATACATGATTGCACATGTACAACTTGAAACTAGTCGTCCCATTGGTGTAGAAATCGTTAATGAAATAACTCGGATGTAATGTTCCTTTATCCTACCGAATACCATCGTCAGATCTTAACGGAAATTAATTTCGCACGATAAAAGATTTCATGCTGTGAATATAACATATAAATACCAAGGAAATAGCTGTCGGTTGATCAAACAACACAGAAATGCCACAGATTTACACCGGAAACCGCCACTATTGCGGCAATCACGTCCGGGAAATTATCTATCTGACATACATTTATATGGTAATGGGAATATAAGGAGGTTAACGAGAGATTTATAAGTGTTTATTGGAAGTAGTGGCTTGTTTAAACACAATCCTTCGTTCACGTGGCACAGACTTCGCATCAGTAGACTATATTTATTTCCTGATAAATATCCAGCAGAGTTTTGTGTAAGAATCTGGAATACGACGAGTCTGAGTAATGCCATTTGCCAATAATTCTCGAATAAATACCGAAGCTTGCCATCATTCTAAAATACAAAATTCTGCATTACACTCCTTATAGCATGAAAGAGAATCTGCCGGCGATTTTGTAGCAATGTATGTATCTTGTGCAATATTGGAGATGTTTACATGTAGCCAATCAATCCTCTGTCATGTGAGACCTGCTAAAGAGAATTTATTTGCAGCAAAAATATGAAAACGTTTCAGATCAATAATTTGAACTGTAATGGAGAAATGCTAATTTAAAAATTGATACTGAACAACAGTGAGAAATTGGTAATTCTCCCACAAAATTCCCTCGTAAAGGATTTTTTGGTGGTAATTATCCCTTTACCTTAGATTAGAACCAGGATTTCTGGTAGAACACCTATCTGCCCTGGGCTTTTTGGGACGTGTCCTGGCCTGGGGGAGGGGGGGTGCGAAATGCCTCCCCTTCCTAATTATTTTTCTTACCGCTTCAGCTAGGGAGCTGAAACTTACCACACTATACCCTTGGGTCAAGATCTACCAGAAAATGTAAAAAAATCCAGGATGGCCGCTTTGATGACGTCATTGTGGCGTCGTTTCCAAAAACGGCATTTTTTGGTCGGATTTTCCGACTTTTTATTTATGCAATTTCTCCGCAAAAACTGCATGATAAATTAGTAAATATTAAACTGATGTTAAATAAATTAGTTTTTGCCCACTTTTCGTCGCGCAAAAGCAGAAATTTTGAAGAAATATGACAAAAACATCACTTTTCTGGTACCCCACGTGGCCGCCATCTTGAATTTGCCTATGATCCTCTGCTCGGGGGGTTATGCAAATAGGCTCAAAATGATCCCAATATGATAGACGATAAAGTCAAGGAGTGTCAGCTCTCCTTTTTTGTCGTTCCGGAGATGGCGCAGAAAGTTTGATAGGTGGGGCCATTTCGCCCCCTCACCCCCACAGGCCAGGTAGGGTTTTAAAGCATAGTTTACCTGTTCCAGTATACACCCTTGTTTCTTCGACCTTGATGTCCACGGAGAGTATTCAATAAAGTATACACACAAATTAGCGATTTTACTGTAGGTATATTATTCTCTTGCGTCGAATAAACTAGTACATATCTACGTCACTAAATCTACGAATGCAAGAAATAGCGATGTTCACAGTGGTTTTATGCGTATAACTAGGAACGAGTTGCGATGAAGCAGATAAAGTCATTGTCGTAAATATTTAACAAAAGATGTTTAACGTCTCGATGTTTAATTAGATAGCTTAGCACGTATAGTTTGATATAACTAGGGAATGTATATCGTTGCCGTCAGGTGAAAGAAAATAAAAGAAGTCTTTGTCACATGTGGTTTTGGAAGCGTTATTGTATAAACAATTTCCGGGCTGTGCATTAGGCAAAAAATGCAAAGGTATGTGTGTATGTGTGTTGATGCTCGCTGGCCGGATATGGAATCCATTCCTCTTACATCTACTATTATTGGATATACGGCTATATTCGACCTTACGGCCGAAGGACTTGACCAATCACATATCGTCTTCCATAGTCATTTTGAACGCGCATCATCGAGATACTGATCGGTGCATGTTGTATTCTGTAAACACCAACACACGTTTTCTGATCAACCAGATAATCATGCAGAATTCGTACTTTGAAGTGGAATGTAAACCAATTCCGTGAAATGAAGAATTAGGGACTGCAAACAACACATGTCCATATAGATTTATCGACAGACATGAGGAGATAGTGATCTTAATTTGATCATATGACCCATAGCCTTTCAATTTTCTCTCCTTAATCGCTGCATTTTAACGAGATGAGCTGGCTTAACGAGTTCCAGTGCTGGTATGTGATGTTTCGTTATTAAAAACAACAGAATATATCGCTATCCAATATGTTTATTTTAGACTTGAAAGTTTTCATCTTCTAGCACGATAAAATACCTTACTAGAGGACCGATATTCCACAGATAAGAAAAGCGCTTCATGTTGTTAATGCAGAGAACAAAATGAGCGTTTTTATGTACCTTTCTCTCAGTTTGGCACACAATAATCCCACTTGAAGCAAGGTTTAATAATGTATACGGTATGGAATGGAAAAAATCTGATATTTTAAAGGACTCTGGAGATTGTAAATCAAATAGGCTTCAGTGAATTGCATATTCATTTTTAAAATTTGATACAACGTGATAAACTGTTGATAAAAAGTTTGAAAATATGGTGAACATTTTAAGGGGGGTGTAGCGTTTAACTCTCCTCTATCAGTTACAGACATTCCGAGAACGGAATCATTCTTGATTTCTTTTTTATACTGAGGAGATGATATAGTCAGACCAAAGGCTAGAAACACTGTTGACTAATAGTAAATACTATGATGTATGAACAACTTACTGACTGGCGAAATCTGCTATAAGCAAATAAGAAATAGTGAAAGTGTAAAGTCACGATTCTCTGCCCTAAGATCACCGATGAGCCAATATTCACTGATCAAAGAGAGTGGGAACCGTATACACGCTTACACAAACGGTCGATCATTGCTTTTCTACAAAATAAACTTCTGGGGTCATTGTACAAACTATTGGAAAAGTTGTTTAGCTATAGTTATTCCCACTGAAGCAGAAATTCTTCGTAAAATTAGGTTTGAACCCCTCTTCAGGAGAAAGGAACGGACCGCCTAATACCAGAATTCATTAGTATGCAATCGGTACCAATTAGTGACTCAACAAATTGGGTTTAACAAACCGTTAAACCGTTTATTTGAGTACTTTCATAATGATACGCGTGATCAAACAGTCAACTTGATGCAAACTAACATCAAATGTGCAAATCTGTCACCAAAGGAAAACTAATCTGTCACCGACTGGAATGAACGTTTGCTTTATCAATATTTTTCTGATAAGATACAAGAAATTTTATTTCACAGATTTCAGATTTCGACCATGGGCAGATTCGTTCTCCCTCAGTTACGCAGTCATTTACAGCCATATAAATTATAGTGTAAGAATACCACATCACTCCTGATAATAGGTCCTCATTCGCACTGGCTGGGCTATACATATTCCCAGATCTGTCGAGATTTGATTTGACTGGGTTCGCGAAGATAAGACACGCGTCACATACAATACGCGTTTCTCGTCTAGCGCTCAACCAACGGCTCAGGGAGAAAACTAACAACATCGTCATGGTATCGACATGAACAGACTCTTGGATCCCAGCGACCAGATTTGTGAACATCAGTTTTAAGCACCAACACAAGAACAGGAGCTTTCATTGAGAGCAAGCATGTATGTCCTCAACTAGAGACTAACAGGTGGTGCCATCTACCCAACATCCCTTAGAATTGGTTGTCACGTGACCTACGTTAGCCGTTTCAAGATCGGATCACCTTTGAGATGTGGAAATGAGCCCTTGTAGTTGGATTTGTGGAAAATATTCTCCAAATGTTCCTTTGGAATAAATAAATCTACCCAGGCAGCTTAAGGCTTCTAAAGCATGCAGTGGTCTGTTTCTTTAATAAGTAACGATACAGCGAAACTTGAACAGTAGGTGTCCACTATTGTGGACATTGGGACCATATGCTATATATTTAATGCACTACATAATGTAGAGTGACGGCCTTTTTTATGGTGTCACTGATGAATATTTTCTGGAATGATGCTGTTATCAATCATTTGTAGAGTGAAAGAGACAAATATATATGATTGATGATCAAAGTCTCATATTTCCTTCATCTGTATTATCTGTAATTCAAGTAACCACGTCCCAATGTCCACAGGTGTTTACAAATTGAGAGACTAAGCAGGGAAGCGTTCAAATTTTGCATGATATTGTGAACCCAAGTCTAAGCACATAAGAAAAATATAGATTTTTCTTGTGTCAGTTTCTCAACTCCAGCGAGGAAGAAACAAACATACTTGGCAGATGGTTATGTCCACTCATCCTCGCGAGCCAGTGTATCAATCGATAGGTTACGATCGATACACTGGCTTGGTTAGTTACCTATAGCAGTTCTGGATTTAAATAACTAGAGGGGTTTCCATTAAACCGAACCAATCAGTAAGCGCGCTGAAGCAGCTCATCAGGCCAATCCGCAGCGAGGTTTGAGTTTTGGCTGGTTTGAATTTCATCGCCGGCCAGACTACCTTTGAAGGGAGGCTGAAATCGACATCGGGGTGTCAAAGAGAAAACCGCAGGCTTCAGATATCGACGCGCTAATTGAAAACAACGCTGGGGATGAAGTGTACGAGATAGACGCATCGAATCGAGAACTCATCCGAATCACCAAATCTTGAGTGAAATTTCACTCAAGTAAGAGTGGAAATTCATCCCACTCAAAACTTGAGCGAGATTTTCACTCAACTTGAGTTACTTTTCACTCAACTTGAGTTAAATGCACTCAGCTTGAGTGACATTCACTCAACCATAAGAGTGGAAATTCACCCCACTCAAGTTGAGTGAACTTGAGTAGTTTTAACTCAAGTTGAGTGAAAAGTAACTCAAGTTGAGTGAAAAGTAACTCAAGTTTGAGTGAACAGGCACTTTTCACTCAAACTTGACCCTCTGCGAGGATTTATGGATTGTCTGGACTTATGCAGATGATTTGTGATACCAAAACTAAGCACACACCAAAAATGGACATTTTTGATCTGTCCATTTAGTCCCGGGATTTAAGAAGATATGCTCATGAATATATACCATGCTATGGAATGAATTCAAGGAAAATTCCGCTGGTACTATATAGTCTGGGAATATCCCATAACATTTCAATTCATGTCAGTGCATCATGGTTCAGTCAAGACACCAGACCCGTTACGGTCATAAAACCAGCTTATGTCCGTACGTCCCTCCAACAAGGAGACATAGGGACAAAGGCTAGTTATGAGCGTAAGGGTACGTAAATGTTTCCTGATCAGACTCGGCGGAGCTGATTGCTACTGTAACGGATCGTTTGAATATGTGTAGGAATCCAGCTCGGCAATTCGATGAACAGAGTCAGGAATTAAGACAATTTCATTTTCTAGCTGAATTAGCCCTATAGCTCTACTCTCTTTGTATTTGTGGTAAAAGAATATAGCGAGATGTGCCCATGCATGAGTGAGATGTGTTTTACGTGCCTGTGGCCGTGACGAGAGGCTGGACAAGTCTTGTTATTGTATGCCCATCAGATAAAGAGATTAAAAAAGCATCCGATTTTGCCCGGTTTTGACAAGAGTCACGTAACGTGAAGGGTGGGCTGGTCGTCATTAGTCAGAATTCTTCTGCTCGAAGAGAATCATTCCGAGCAGCAATATTGTATTGGCAAACTACAGTCTTGAAATAAGGACGATTTCGAGACTCGTCTAACCCAGAAAATCGGTGAAATGTATACGACTCTTTCCCTGTCAACTCCACTCATCCAATTAACAAAACGTAATTACTCCTCTGACAAATTCGCGCCTCTTGTCCGCTAGGGGCGCTGTAAACATGCAATTACGGAGTAGAGGGCCAGGGTTAGTAGATTTTATGAGAGGTCGTTTATGTATTGTTTACCTCAGCGACCAAAGTTAAAGGGATGGCTTCCCATCTCTGGCTTGGATTAAACGTTACTACCAATTTGCTATGTTAAATGGAATATCAAATTTATTTCTGTGGTTCAATCGACAGTCCACACATGCTGGCTGATCGTCGCCGACACTAGAATGACGGGACCTCAAAAAGTACAAAGAACATTTGGTCATGTTATCGTCAGTGTCCAAGTATTGACCGGGCTCACTGTTTCATAACTTCTGTGATCTGGCGAGAGCCAGTGTGCTCAACGTGATACGCCGAACATCATCCTGTAGTGTAAGATACGCAGGGCTCAAGATGAATGATAACAGTCAAAGCGTGACTGCCGTTCACTATTATTTTTTTTGCTCACCGATAATTAGTGGAAGACTGGAACGTCGTTTTGTCTATTCAGTACCATTTAGAGCTGTTGACAGCCTGTCTTTCAGGCAATGGAGGACAATGGATCCAATCAGAATCTGTGATTGCCGCTTCCTTTTTGTCGAGTTTGGCTCAGTTAACCAATCAACTGACAGAACTAACACTTCTGGTTTATATCCTGGCTCTAATGTGCAAGCCTCCCATTGGATGACATTATTTTTTACAAATACATATATATATTGTATACATATGTTAAGCAAACGTTAGGCAAACGTTGCGGGATTCTCTCTCGGAAGTGTATAATGAAGGGCCAACGGTCAACGGGTGTCGGAATTGGCGACATTATATTTCATATAGATATTATATTATGTTTTATTTGACTATCGTTTTAAGCTGAATACTTGTATGCAGATGTTATCAAAGATCGCATTGAATTATTCTTGTCACGATTCATCCGGATTATTCCTTGGTTTTGGCATACAATGAATTAGGCGTCAAATCCCGTACATACTGTATTGGTTGTTCTATTTATCACCGATGATGGCAAAATAAACGCTGAAATATCTGATAGCAAAATAAAGTTCTCTATCTTCGGAATTACACTACTATAGTGTATTATGCTAAACTGAAATCCATTATCCCATTTCTCTTATATTTATAGTATATCGAGCTTAATTTTAAATTTCCTCCGTGTAAAACTCCATAATACACTATAAAAAGAAAGTATTTTAAACTACCGAAAGTGGATATGCAACTTGGCTGCGTCCATTTTCGGTAGTTCGAATACCAGTAATCTGATAGCTCAAGCTTTCGCATAGTTGTTCGAACTACTATTAAAGTTGTCCCAACTACCAAACCAGAACTCTGATCTACCATTCGAGGTATTTTGAATACAACCAAATTGCAAACTGCTTTATTTTCGCGATAATTAGTTTGAAATCCCATAATAGAGGTTTCAAAAGCTAAACTTGGTATTACAAAGTACTTAATTGGTAACCCCAAAGTCCATATCAGGTGATTCGAAATACCCTTGTGGTAGTTTAATAATTTAACATTGCAACAACCAAAAAACTTCTGCGAATTACAAAATTCTGAATAAGGTACTTCAAAGTTCCACAAAGGTGGCTCAAGGAACTTGTTTGCCAACTATATGGAAGCTCGACCTTCCTATACCGCCAGTCGTTCAACTTCCGACAAGTGGTAGATTGAAATACTTCCGTTTTACGGTGTAGTTGTTTCATGTAAAGAAGCTCAATTACACGAGGAGTATATATTGTAGGTTGTCGCGGACAAAGGTATCGAGGCCGTATAAGGTCATAACAGACGATCAGTGGACGTGTCGACTTATCCTATATGATCAACTAAATTATACCGAATGTTAAACTGCACACAAGCTTTTTTCACAAGCTCCAAAGTAGATAACTAATTAAAATGGACAGACTTTAGTATAGATTCAAAGGGTTCTATATTGTACCGGTACCAAAATAGGCCTATGCACAATCAAACCTATCTATTTGTTATATGAAACCATATATTCTTGGTGGTTTATTTGTTGCTTCCACGAGTGTGACAGAAATAACTGAAGAAGAGTGTAAGAACTGGTCCGGGGAATACCTCCACATGGAACTGAGTCTAGATCTATATCTGGTCTACAATATATTTTGGTCACGAAATATTTCCGAACTACGACAATCATTTCTAAATGTATACATGGTTGTATGATAGATCGGTTTATCTGCACAATCCCTGGGGAGGTTTCACATACCCCGGTATACATATGTTCGCTATCATATGATTACATCTGTACAACGTCATCAACACAGACAGATAAACATACAAAACTCGCCCGCACACAAACACACGAACTATCGTCAGAAACGACTCAGCAGAGGACTTATGTTCACCGCAACTGTTGTCCGACATAAAAAAGATGACATATTGTTCTCGTCTTCTTCCGATAATTGGTACGTTTCGAGTGCATTTCTATGGTATTTGGTATATAGGTACAGGTAGGGATGTTATAACAGTTGCAACAACAAACACCAGAGTGTTATACGAAAGAGGCAAAACGCGTAAACACTGGCCAAAAAAACAATGTTCACTTACACGCTGTCTATCGATCTTTATCATGAGAGATGTATCTGATAGCTAATATACACACTGTAAAAAGAGGAAACATGTTTAACGTTTCATTATGAGATGGTAACATGTTAGATGCTTCATAATGCTACATGTTTCACCCTATTTTTCCACAAATACATGTCGCATAGACGTAACGATGCAACTATCTGAGGGTTGTGACATGTTTCACTCGCGTTGCCGTCTCACTATAACGGTCCGAAAAAGCCGTTTGAAACATCAACGCTGAAACACATGAAACCGAGTTGCAAGACGACATGTTTCAAGAAAAGCGGAGTACAAAAGGGATAGTGCTGTCTGATGCATGGAATTAGATATCTCCGTATCTCCGAAATGCATTACGACAGAGAGCCTTAGCAATTTGCAAAGAAAGATATGATTGCCACTGGCTTCCAGATATTTATTTGTGGTCTTTAGCTACCCGGTATTGTGGATTAATAGACTGAGCATTTTAATTGAATTATTTGCATAACAATTTAACTCAACCAGGCCTAGGGTATTTGAGGCCTGCCCTGGCGCCATTTCACTCCACCCCTCTCCTTTCAAATAAGTCTTTGCTCATTGAGATAGAGGTCTGAAACTTCTCACAACGTAAGCTCAACTAAAAGGTATGAAAAAGAAAAAGAAAATAAATAAATTTGCAAGATGGCTGCTTTGAAGACTTCACAGTTACGTCATATGCCAAATATGTATTTTTGGCCGATTTTTTGGTACGATTTTTCCAGCCCAAAATTTGACTTCTCAGTTGAACCCTACATGGCCGAAATTTTGAATTTAAGAGTATTCGCTCAAAACATATGGTCATATTACGACACACCAACAAAATACATAGCCATGTTGCCAGAATAAAAGTGACACTTATGGGGCACTAATACGAGCAGCACTGAAAGAAGCAACAACTGTGTTCTCCGGGTGACCAAAGCTACATCCAATATTTTGAATTGTGAATGTGTAGCGCATCAGGAGATTTTTGTTAACAGAGTCAATACAGATTGCTTACGTCATTACAGCGTTGGACGGGATTCGGCCTTAGTGGCATATATAAACCAGGAGACAGAACGGACATTATTTTTCACACGTATGGGAATATTGAATAGTGTTTAGTGTCAACAATGTTTCTACTTCATCCCACAATGTGATCACTGTTGCAAAACTCCAGACGAATCCAGCCCTCCAGCCCTGATTTTAATAATCATCTGCGATCCGTATTCCATACCCCAAAATGGAATGAAATTTCAGCCGACCCCGAACAAAAAATAGTTAATCGCGAGTAGCATGTCAGGAAAAACAACAAAGAAAGTATCATTTAGCAATTCCATATTTGTAGGCCTAAGTAATATAGTACCCATGTTCAGAAATGTTTCCAGTGTGCCGGATTAGATCTGGGATACAATATGGATAATACTTTATCACAGATTAGACAATGTCGTGTCAACGGACCAATATGGGAAGTTGAGTAAATTATCTTTAACTTTTAAGTGTGAATCAGTGATATAAATGAATCAAACCTTGACTACATTATTGTTACATGAACAATTTTTACTCTATGGTAACGGAGCTCACATCAGGGATTCAGATGTACCAATCAAGCATCTGTTTGAAATCATTATTAGGTTTGAGTTAACCCGAGGAGCAGTCTGTTTTATGTGTTTCTGTATATGGTTATTGTTTTTTCATACATGTTCCTGGGTTTGACTTCCAACGAATATAAGAGAATAAAACTTGATCCAAGTTGATTTTTGATGAATGTTTTGAACTTTTCATTTCAGTACCGGTATCATGAACATGCCAGTCTGACAGTCTCCTGAAACACGTGATGGGATGTAGACCGGTTTTGAAACACTTCCAAGTTTGAGACATATACAGATCCGTTTAACTTGTGACATGTCTCAAAAGATGGGACAATGTCATGTTTGGGCTTAGACGTTTCATTTTGGAACATGTGGTCGTCTCTAACGTGTTTCAGCTTGAGACATGTATACACAACACGTTTCAAAATGCAGAACATCTTAACACATGTTTCAAACGAACACATGCTTATTGAAGACGTGCGACATCATTAACTCTTGTGGAAAAGACACGTGTTTCAATTTGAAACATGAAGCCGTTTTAATATGAAACCTACACGTACTCACATGTCCCAAAAGTTGAGACAAAATCATGTTTCATTTTGAGACGTTAAACATGTCACCAATTATTACAGTGCATACTCTGATATATTTCCATAAAGCTGACACCCAGACTAATTGCTTGTCTTGTATATCCATACATTGGATCCATACAGCATTTTGAACCGAATATGTCCACCAATACCCGTCTACTGTATGGATATACAAGGGAGACAACCAGTCTACGATCGTGGGCGCCTCCGCCTCCATGCCCACAATGACAATCGGGACCGCCCACTCTCTTGTTGTTGTTTTTTGCTCCTATCTCCGGAACGACAAAAAAATTAGAGCTGAGACTCCTTGACTTTGTAGATTATCATATTGGGGTCATTTTGAGCCAATTTGCATGACGCCCTGAGCAGAGGATCATGGGAAAATTCAAAATGGCGGCCATGTGGATACCAGAAATGTGATGTTTTCGTCATATTTCTTCACTTGTTTTGCTTTTCTGCAAGTGCAAGTGGGGAATTTTATTTTTATTTCATATCAGATTATTATTTACTAATTTAAAATGCAGTTTTTGCGAGGAAAAAACAAAAATACAAAATTCGAAAATTCTGGCCGAAAAATCGTCCAAAAAATGATATTTTTGAAAATGACGTCACTGTGCCATCATTATGGCGGCCATCTTGGATTTTTTTTTACAGTTTCTTGTAGAACTTGACCCAAAGATATAGTGTGGTAAATTTCAGCCTCTAGCCTTAGCGATAGCGATAATATATATAGTGGGCGGGGGGGGCACTTCCCCAGAAATGCCCCCCCCCCCAGACTGCGGTACACCCCAAATCGCCCAGGCAAGATAGGGTTAAATCAACGGTTTGGTTTGGCATAACTTTTCGTTTTTTTGCAGCGTATAAAACAAACTGAAAGTACTACATATGTTTATGTAATTTAGCCAATGGAAAACCTGTAATATTATTAGTTCTCACCAGCTCACGACTGTATATATATATATTCTTGTGCATACTGTGTTGGTTGTTCTATATATCGATTGCAAAATAAAAGCCGAAATATCTGATAGCAAAATGAAGTTCTCTATCTTCGGAATTACACTACTAGTGTATGATGCTAAACTGAAATGTGTTATCCCATTTCTCTTATATTTATAGTATATCGAGCTTAACTTTAAGTTTCCTGCGTATAAAACTCCACAATACACTATAAAACGAAAGTATTTTAAATTACCGAAAGTGGATGCAACCAACTTGGCTGCATCCATTTTCGGTAGTTCGAATACCAGTAATCTGATAGCTCAAGCTTCCGCATAGTTGTTCGAGCTACTATAAAACTTGTCCCAACTACCAATCCAGAACTCTGATCTACCATTCGAGGTATTTTGAATCCAACCAAGTTGCAAACTACTTTATTTTCGCGATAATTAGTTTGAAATCCCATAATAGAGGTTTCAAAAGCCAAACTTGGTATTACAAAGTACTTAATTGATAGCCCCAAAGTCCATATCCGGTGGTTCGAAATACCCTTGTGGTAGTTTAATAATTTAACATTGAAACAACCAAAAAACTTCTGCGAATTACAAAATTCTGAATGAGGTGCTTCAAAGTTCCGCCAAAGGTGGTTCAAGGAACTTGTTTGCCAAGTATACGGAATGTCGACCTTCCTATACCGCCAGTGGTTCAACTTCCGACAACTTGTAGTTTGAAATACTTCCGATTTACCGCGTAATTGTTTCATGTACCGAAGCTCAAGGAGATTGTATTGTAGGTTGTCGCGGACAAGTCATTGCGGCCGTATAAGGTCATAACAGACGATCAGTGGACGTGTCGACTTATTCTATATGACCAACAAAATTATACCGAATGTTAAACTGCACACAAGCTTTTTTTTTTACAAGCTCCGAAGTAAATAACTAATTAAAATGAACAGACTTTAGGATAGATTCAAAGGGTTCCATATACCGGTACCAAAATGGGCCTACGCACAATCAAACCTATCTATTTTTATATGAAATCATGTTCTTGGTGGTTTATTTGTTGCTTCCATAAGTGTGGCAGAAGTACCTGAGGAAGAGTGTAAGAACTGGTCCGGGGAATACCTCCACATGGAAGTGAGTCTAGATCTATATCTGATCTACAATAAAGTTTGGTCACGAAATATTTTCGAACTACGAGAAATATTTCTAAATGTATACATAGTTGTATGATAGATCGGTTTATCTGCACAATCTCTGCGGAGGTTTAACATACCCCGGTATACATATGTTCGCTATCATATGATTACATCTGTAAAACGTCACCAACACAGGCAGATAAACATACAAATCCCGCCCACACACAAACACACGACCTATCATCAGATACGACTCAGCGCAGGACTTATGTTCACCACAACTGTTGTCCGACATAAAACAGATGACATATTGTTCTCGTCTTCTTCCGATAATTGGTACGTTTCGACTGAGTACATTTCTATGGTATTGGGTATATATTCACATAGATATTTTTAATGAGAAATTCAAACAACTCTATCAACAAAGAAACATCCCATGAATGGTATCTCTTGTATGTAGTCGAGCTAAAGAATGCTTTATGGCTTCCGACATTAATATATCTACGATCAGTTTTGTTGAACACAGATACTATTAATGAACTTATACGGTCAATAAGGTCCTGATGAGGGATTGTAGTATAGAGAGTCGAGAAATCCCATGTGGATACATGTCTGCACGGTATGTGACCTTCAGCATCAAGTTCTTCCGTAAGACATTTTGAGTTTTTCAATATCCACATACATTCAACGCCAGAGTTCTTAGAAATAGTGGCGCAATACCTTTCGCAAAATGCTTTTACCTCCTGAAGGGCCCTCGTCAATAGGGTTGAAAGAAGCTTGGTGGTGCAGCTTCTAGAACCAGCTATGAATCTAGCTTTGTATGGTGATTTATGCATTTTGGGAGTCCAGTATATTTTTGGTATGTCGTTATGATTGGTTGGAAGACAAATACCTCTTTCCCTGAGAAACTTTTTGTGATTGTTAAATAAATCTTCCAGAGTAAATGCAGTTTGGGAGTAAGTAGACGTATTTGATGAAGATATGTCTACACTCAATTCTTTAACCAGCACCTGGTAATAGTAATATTTACATATGAATATTATATTATTCGGAGCTTTGTCTGCTGGTACTATGACGAATTTACTCTGGAGATTTGCTAGAACTTCTTGCGAATTGAGGTTTCTCAGTACTTGTTTTGCTTGGGGAAGAGTACTTCTGTCAATATGGCGGATTGTTTCAACGACCTTGCTCTTGGTGAGGTCCAGCCAATCAGCGAGTACTGTAGGTTCAACTTTTTCTCGCTTAGACCAATCAATAACGTACTGTTCTAATGCAGACAGGACTATCTTCTGGTCGGCCTTCAGATTTATTCTTCTTGGCTCTCTATATTTAGGTCCTTTCATCAGGAGTAATTTCAGATCCTTATCACTCACCACATCAAGGTCACCAGTCACAATATGTTTGCATGGTGTATAGATAAAGTTCGACGATTCACAATCACAACTATAGCCTCCTGACGTGTATAAGTTCCAGTCAAACTCCTTGACAGCATTGGAGTAATTGAATATTTTGGTGGCTATAGATTTAGTATACTTATATGAAATGCAAGGAGGTTCTGTGAACTTAAAATAGTTTGGTACAGCGTTGCGTACCTCTGGATCATTCAGGATTCGAGGTAAATTAATGATGTCCAGTCCTTTATCTAAGTAGTTGAGTTTCAAGAAAAGCCGATCTTGAGATGTTTCGATAATGTTCACTGGACGATACAACCGAAAATACGCTATATCTTGACATACTTTACTGATTTTTGATGATATTATATTTCCTGAAGACACAGATTGTTGTATATCTCTGGCTATTTGATTTATAAGCTCTCAGAGGTAACGCATACAGAACTGTACGTAAGCTATGTATACTATTGGGTGCGTTAGTTAAACCCACTAAGTAATTTAAAGTGATATGATCGTGAATCATCGAACTATTAAACTTTCGCCAACCATGGCTGCGTTGTCTCCGTTGATGGGATTTAAATAGTTGGGTAATGATGGATATATTTGAACGGCGGTTTGTAGCATTGCCGAACCCACTGACATTATCATTTAAACCAAACGGAAACACTGACCCAAGTTCTAGCATCCAGAATAATTCCCGCTCTCGGATTTTTCTCTCAAATCCAAAGGGGGAATCCTTAGTAGATGGATAGACGACGTCTATGATCTGAATACTAAAGTTATCCCAGCCATGGTCGGGTCCAGAAAAATGTCTACCTATAAGCAATTGCTTTTTCCTAACGGATTTTCTATTACCGTTCACCCTAAGATGGAGTCTTTGGGTGGTCTTGCCAACATACTGTTGACCACACTTCTTACAGGAAACTAAATAAATACAGTTTGTAGTAGAACAACTAAGATCAACATACGAGTTAACAGAATATGAGTTACCAGTTAACGCGGAACTAAATAAAGCTGACGTATTAAAGAGAGGACACGTGAGACATCCACGATGTCCACACTTAGAAATTTTGAAATTATTACATGTAGAATTCGGTGCTAAACAATCATCAAGCGCAATATTACAAGGTTTGATGTCGTGGCCTTGCTTTGCTGTCAGAAATATATCTGTCATTTGGATTGAAAAAGGTCTTAGTGCATTTCGAGCTATTAGAGACTCGGCCGAGAAACCTGCACTAAGGTTCCTCGGATCTGTCTTCATATTTTTTCTTATAGTTGTATCCATTATGAGTGTTGGGTGTGCAGGGGCCCGGCCTCGGGGACAACTTGTCCACCAGCAGAATCCAGGCATACACAGGTTAAAATTACAAGCGTCTAGTCCGTCATTCATAATCCAGCCGTCGTCCATTAGAGAATATCCGCGTCCATAATCCAAAGACCTATTCCATTTTCCATATAACAGTATTAGCACCAAATTCAAAAAGACAATCATAGTATACAAACACATAGGCTTGTTTCCTGCAAGAGAGAAGCGGTCAACAGTTTTCAATGATGCCGGCAAGACATCATGATGTTCCAAAAATATCAAATCCGTATCGCTGATCAGTATTCTTAATCCATAATATTCGTTGTAAAGTCGTCATCTAAAGAATGATGTATCTCAATCACGCTTTGATTGTGACTGTTCATATGAGTACCATGAGGATCTTGAAGTACATGGGTTCATACGGCCCCTAGCCCCGGGTTAAGCGGAATTAGACACAAGTTACGAAACGTAGCGCCATAGATCTTGCACGCTACGTTCGTATTTTGCTATCAGCATGCGATATGTATCGCCAAATTTGAGAAACTTTGAGTGGAGGCGCTGGCGGATATAACAGGTTCTTCTGACATTATCTAACTTCAGATTTTCTAACACCCAAAAGCAGACGTTTTTTACTTCTCGAATTGTTTTGATGTTTACTTTAGTGGGTTAACGCCTGGCAGAGTCCTTCATATCCCGATTCATGACTGGAATATTGTTTTACAATAGTTTGTGATCTTTTTGACAGTTTTTGCCGAGTTTGTTTAAGAAATCATACACTCCTGGTTAACTGGCGGGGAACACCTTTATGACTAATGATGTTCTTTGACCTCAGGTTTGCATCGCCGGTTGCTGCTCTCTGACCACCAAGAGCTCTAGATCCACAACAGACAAACTATTTTGGTTATTAAACTATACCAGGGAAAGGTTAAAGGCTATAATGTGATCGATGTAATAATGTTTGACTATTTTGCCCTCAGTATCTCGCTTAAATTCGCCCCACTGTGAAAGAATGTTTTCAACGCTTATCAAGATATCACATTGCCTCTCAAAAACCTCCGCCGACCAATCAGATCACAGGTGAAAATAGGACATGTCATTACGTTTGTGAAGCAAATGGATGACCACTGACACCCTTTTGGCTTTGCGAAAGCAGGTTGCCATGGACCCATTGTCGCTAAGCTATGCAGAGCTATCCCAAATTATGCATTTGTCCTTGGTGGGCAAGAATGGATGGACCAAAAGACAGATTATCACCTTTAAATTGGTCTGTCACTTTAGGTGTTAGTGAAGTCTGCTGTTTGATGGAATGGTGTGCGAAGCCGGGGTTTAGGGTTCGTCTCGGCATTCATCGCAGTCCCAAGCGAATGAAATTGGAGAAAAATAAGATCCGCCTGATCACACCACTCATAACTATGGCAAGGAACATAACACATTTTGGTCTTCGGTCTTCGTTTCGAAAACACCCGATGAACTATCTAGCCTTTCTCATCGCTGCTTTAAATTCTACTCAAACTTTTTGCGTTTTGAATGAGTCGTTAGAATGCGTGAATAAATTTGCTGGACAAAACAGAATACGAGCTAGTTTTTTCTATTTGTCAAGAACAAAAATTAAATGACAGAGACAATCTTATCTAATGGAAATCGATGGAAAGGCAATTTCCCGCCAATAGCAAGCTTAGAGGGAAGCTGGCATTATTAGAAAATGACACCTTCACACGAACTCAATTGAACCGAAGGCAACCCCGAGTTTAGGCGTTCAAACAGAGCTTTAGGCGTTCAAACAGAGCTGTAAGAAACATGAGAAAATGCGCTATATTAAGGAGATATCTGGAAGACATGCGATACTACACAGACAGAATAAAGCCTACATGTGCCAGAACTGCAAGACATTTGTGAAATACGGAGTGGCACGCGCGAGGTCAAAGGGCGTGTATCGTATTCAAGAAGCGGTCACTCAACATGGTCACCTGACTGTTTAAGCAGATTTCTGGATAGTATCATTCATTGACCATATCACCGGTCCTACTACGTTACGATAAATTCACTCTGCATGGATTGCTAGATAGTTAGCACCTGTTTTCACTTTAATATGTTTGACATACCCTGTACTCGATTTAGCATAACTTTCAGCGGCCATATTTAGAAGTACATTAAAGTTGAGGAAGGATCTTGTGCATATAAGACGGGACGGTAGTGTAAACGTTCGATTTACTTGGCTAATTGTTCATAGCTGAACGCTGAAGCGAACTCACGTTGACGTCGGACGTGAATAGCGGACGCTTGTTTGGCACATTGCTGTTAACACTTGTTGAAACAATACTTCTGGTTCCGCTCACAAGGAGGAATATTCTTGTCTTTTCACACGTCCAAATGTCAGGCAAAGTAAAATCTTTCAATCCTCAGAAACAAGTTGTTTGCAACATCGGGCCAGAAGATATGCCAGATCTCGGGGTGAGTCAATGACGTGCTTTATTTGATGCTAACCAAGACGAGTTTGTACTGTACTTGGTCGAACTCTTGTGAAATAAAGGCCTAACCAAAACATCAGCGAGCGAGTGAATCTACTTCATAGTCATTCACACTGGTGGCAATGTTTAACTTACCAGATTGCTTAGCCGATTAAAATGCTCGCGTTCCTAGGCAAATCAAGTAAAACATACCGACATTCAGGAGGCCAAAATTGAACAGATCGCTCAGATAAAGAACATCTCCAACCAACCTTTGAACCGAGAAAAAATGAGCGGTTCAAATCAAGCTTGAGCATCCACAGAGACATCGAGTCTAGGTAAAATCACCGCTTTTTGTATTAAATATATTATTGATGGAGAATTCCATTTATTTCCTTTTTCAAAAAGAACTTAAAAAATGTCCCCCAAAGTGACCCCCTATGGCGTCATTATGATAACCTGGAGTTTCCAGGTGTATTCATGATAAATGACCATGCAATTTTCTCCCTGCCATGTTCGTGATGGATCAAACCTTCCACTATGATGTGGTAAACACAGATTTATCAAAGAAATATGCACAGGGTCAATGAGATACTTTTTGGCCTATCAACACAGGGAAGAAACAGCGTTATGGGTATAGAGTAACATTGTGTACAGACCTGAAATCTGTTCCAATATTCCTGTTTGCATAGAATAAAATAGATTGTGAAAAGAGAACACAATAAGCGATAGTCAGACTCCCTAGAATTGGGATCATTCCCTAGGGAAGGATCCTTTCCCGCCCTAGAGTAAACTATAGTCGCATTTTGATATATGTACAAGATTTGCAGTTGAGGAACAAAGTAATTTTGTGGCATGGAATACTGGCGGGAGTATGCGACCTGATCACTTGGGATATCAGCATATATTGGAACAGTCATGTCGTAGGGATATCTAATGTGAATTCGAGTACTGTCGCTTACCAGACTGTCACATACCATTCACTCATCAACGGTATAATGGCCCGAGTACACTTTCTAAAATACCAAGTGTTAGACTGGCACGAAGGTGTACTTGACATATACGCAATGAGACACGTCTTACATGATCACGTCTTGACTTAGATCTGTTCTTGGGTACTTGTAAACCCATATAACCCGAGCAGCGGTCCCTGTATCCGTTATAGCTGTTGTGTTAAGAACTCCCTTCTACCCTTCACTGACCGATTCGTCTGTTGAACAGGATAACAATATTCCATCTTATTGCCACTTTCTCTTCTACATTCGATAGGTAATGGGCCGAAAATCTTTGGTGCGTGTTCTGGATGGTAGTGCTGTTAGATTTATAGTCCATTGTCTCTTTACGGACTATTAGGAAAGGTAACAAAGGGAAACAATATACTTATCAATGTCCGTCTATGTCAAATCACTGACATGATTAGCAGACAGAAGGTCACTTCAACAAAAGGGCAAATGTCATTTATCAGCCATTTTTAGAGTCATAAATATAGAAACTTTCCCCTGGTATCGTATTGTACATCCCATTGTCATGTATAGATACAAGTTATAAAATTCACACATTGATAGATTAAATCGATATCCAACATTTGTCATAAATATAGAAACTTTCCCCTGGTATCGTATTGTACATCCCATTGTCATGTATAGATACAAGTTATAAAATTCACACATTGATAGATTAAATCGATATCCAACATTTGATCATTTTAGAATCATTAGATGAAGGATTGATCTTGCATCATCCGAAGTTTCATTATTACATCAGCATTGATAGACATGCGAGGAAGCAGTAGAAATACAACCAGATAACACAAAAACAAGAAACGGAACAACTCCATTATCCGGAGGTTGAAATTTGGCGAATTATAGGTCGAAAACCAGGCAAAAATTCATATCGAATGAACATATTTATGTGAAACTGGAATCATATCCTCGTGGAAGGCTATCACTGTCTGGAAAATCCCATAACTGCATCTTAGGTTGTTGTTAGACCATATGCAAATAATGTCTTTCATTGGTCGTATCAGTAGGTGACGCCGCTCGGGATACGTAACCTATACTCATCATTGTTGCTCAAATACCCGCTCGATATAAGGTATTTCAGTCAGAGGCATATATGTGTCTGCCTCTGGAGGAGCGAGAGTGAGTTATGAGTATTCATGGGGATACTTTGGAAAGTTGAGTTATCAAGTTAAGAAGATAGATGCAAGTTATAAAATTCAAACATTGTTTAAGTCAATCAATATCCAAAATTTGATCATTTTAGAATCAGTTAATTTGTTAAGAGTGAAAGATCGATCTAGCATCATCCGAAGTTTTTAATAACATACATTAGTATTGACATATGGTGAAGTAACCAGATATCTCGAAAACCGGAAACGAAATGTGTCATAAGGGAACAGCTCCATTATTCTGAGTTTGAAACCGAGCGAATTAAAGGTCGGTAACCATGTACTGATGACATGAGTCAAAAAATTCATATCGAACGGCACTGGTATCATATCCTCGAAGAAGGCAATCACTGTGTGGAGAAGCTCGTAAAGGCGAAGTGCGAATATTAGAATCCGGCACTCGAGACCCTCATAAAAGCTGAAGTTTTGGGATACCATTTAATGAACTGTGGATATTCTCGTCAGGAGTTGTAGTTTACACTGTTTTTTTTTACTGGCCCCCTCATATCAAATCTATACCGTTCCTCTTTAGTGATAATTGACAAGACCTGCATGAAACATTAGGTTAGAGGAAATTACTGATCAATTTTACGCCAAATTACATGTTACATCATGCCGTAACACATTTAGTACAACCCTTTTCTCGGTGTTATGACCAACTCAACACCATCAGCGAGGCTGTGCTAGCTAATCTAGCAATCAGAAACATGTAGCGCTGCCGAAAGAAATCAAAAGAACGTATGACATTGATATGAACATCAGGCCTTTAATGTCTTATAGCGAGTAAAGTAATATTTTCGCCTAGAATTCCTTTATTTTTTTTTATAAAATTCAAATTTTCACTCCACAAAGTATCAATCATATACAGTAACCAGCAAATATCACAGACCTTGCTCATCCAATCAAATTTTACTTGTATGAATATGAAGTATATTTGCAGTGATAATATCTGTTCCTTCCAGGTTTAATACCCTGCATACAGGGCTTGGATTTATCTCACCTAATTTAATTCACAGAATTTTGCGAACAATCTCACGAGTTAAACCAACGTTACAAAATGTTTTTGCAGTAAGTGGGCTACTCTACAAGACGCATGGTATCAAGCATGTTAATTCCAGGTTCTTAAATTGACCTCAGGATCTCTGGAACAACATTTCGTATAGCTTGTGTCTAATTCATATCGCTAAACTCGTAGCTCTTCATGGTGTACACATGAAGAGGCACACCCGAGATACCCCGTAGTGATACATAGCGATGACATTTTCTTCGCAACAGTAAACTATCTTCCGTCACCGTTGTTGTTCTGATTGACAAGACCATCAGGACATATATCGGTCGCATAACGACCCACGTTCGCTGCAACGACCCTCGCTACCAGGCCCTTCTCTCTCACTTTCTCTTCTACCACCGGAGGCCTAGTAAAACGTACTGAACCGTACTGCCAACGTAATAATCCATTGATGAAGTGGCGTACTCTATCAGCAAATCAAGTGGTTCGCTTTGCTTACAACCTCGCCACCAGGAGCCATGGCTGTGCTTTCGAGATGGCAGAGTTCAGGGATCAGGCGCTGACTGTTAATCTGCCAGTATGCGTCATTTGGCATGTCAGCCAATCAGTATCGCGTGCGTCACGAGGCCACTCCATATTTGGCGATTAAATTAGGGTCGTGGATATGTAATGATTTTGGTACAGGTCATTCGCCATTAGCATCTGCACTTGACTGACCCATCGTCATTCACCTTCCCTTCACTTAGCTACGCAGATCGAACTGCGGTAGCTAATTATATTAGCCGTATAGAGGACGATGGTTTGACCACGGTCGGTGTAAGGTAGACCATGGTGTTTGCGAAGATGCATTGATTTCGTTTTATATTTCATACCTGCCTGGATGATTGTGTTAACAGCAACGATTGACTACTGAATGTCGAGAATGATGCCTATATACTTCTTCCGTAAGGTTTTTGTGAGACATGAATAAATCCAGCGGGGATCTACCTTCATCCGCTTTGAGAAATTAATATTAATAGTCGTGATTGTGTGGAAGACTAAGATTGGAAGACTGTGTGGAAGTAATTGTGGTTATCAATTACATCAAGTGGTAACGATGCTGTATATGCATGTGATGCAAGTCACTATTTTGCTAATGTTAACTGAAACTCCGCTTATTAATTCTTATTTATGTTGTATTTCCAAACGAGGGATTATCCACTCCAGTGCACCCCGAGCGATTAACGCATGGCTGGTACGCGACAATCTGATGGATTTTCATGGCAGAACGTATCACGAATCAGCAAATGTAAACTTGTCTCTTAATTACTAATGATCGATCACTGTCAAAGCTATGATGTCACGAATTATTCGGAGTACTCCACAGGTCGGGTAATATAGTGTATCATCTGGCTATCTCAAATGCAGGAGCAGAAATTCAGCAAGTTTGCAGCAGGAGGTTAACCTTCAGGATAAATCATCGAGGTCCAGCAGTCGATCGGTGATAGTTTTATGTTCCAGAAAGATTAAAGTACATATTATGTTTTTGTATTGATATATTTTTTGTTAAATTGTTGATAATGGCAGTTATTTGCTAATGCTCGATTACGCCTATCAACGCCAATATTCAATGTACAGGAAAAATCCAGGTTGGACGTGATCAATATTAGAACGTTCAAAGAGGAGTCAATGGGGAGAAAGCCGAGAAGTCATTAACATTGTTATCATAAAAGGAGTGTTTTTGTGAGAATTGTGGAAAAATACTTTATTGGTGGGCTAGAGCACTGAGGTATTTCTGCATGTTCCAGTGGCAGTGGTGTGTTCCCAAGGGTATCCAAAACATAATTGAACAGTATTTCTCGGGACGTCTTTAGGATGGTTTCTAAGGGATTTAATGAGTTTTCGGAAGGTTTACCAGAAAATAGATGAACAGTATTCTCAGACGAGTGTTCATGAGGGCTTCTCGAAAACAATTTAACAGTATTCCCAGATATGTGTTCACACGGCTACCAGAAAGTAACAGGGCAAAATTATAAGTGACTAGTTGCTGCACAAGAGTTACTAGAAAGCAATTTAAAGATGAAATGCAAAGGTTGCAATTTTCAAATTTTGCTATATTTTGAATGTATGGTAAAAGATTAATTGGTTCGGTGAAAAAATCAATCAAGCCTCAAGATTCAAATCAGAGGAGAATGAAAAATCGTTGAACGATTACCTAGTCCCAAAATACGCATAGCTTATATCCCTTAATTTTGGCGCCGTATTCAATAAATTATGACGTCATCTGGGCTCAGTAGGGCCTATCCTGAACCCATATGCATGACATGCTCCATTTAACTCTGTAGGGGTATCGTCATTTTTTGCAGGATTCTTGCAGAAATTAAGAACTGTTCTGTCTAATTGTTTCACTGAGCACGAAACGTATATTTATCATGAAATACACTTAACAGTTATTCTATATATTTCAAACGCTAATGCCACTCAGTTTGAAGACAGCTTTTTACAAATTACCGTAGATCTATATGTTGCGGAGGTATATATCGCGGTTGATATCAATTCGCCCAGTGATCGCCATATTCGTTTGCTGTGGCGACAGATGACATCGGGTCAACTCCGGTACATTCGTGAGACCCTGACAGTGGTAAATGGGGAGGCGCGAAGCAGAACGTAATGAATGTCTGGTAGAACTTGGTTTTGGTGGTGTTCGTTGACGTCGCCGAACACACTGGATCGCGTCCTGCCTACGTCAATGGAACGGAAGACGTCGTCGCTGTGAAATCAAAAAATTATCTCATGACTTCAAGCCGCGCTATAGTTGTCGTCGATTCAACTTGATATCCAGATCTTTCGGACACCATATGGCATGAATTGTAATCGAATAGGAAGAAGGTTACGAGGCTAGATGACGTCACCGATTGCAGCGCACCACGACAGAATCAAGTGGAAGTAATTACGTAGCTCTCTCTCCTCCTGCAAATGTTAGACTGCTTAGTTTTAATTATTCAAAAGAACTTACAATCGACCAGTACGGGAAATATTTAGTGCAAGTGAAAAGTTTATTATTTCAAAACTATTAACCTGTCTTTTATTAAATAAAGTCTTTTTCATTTCACGTTTAAATGCATTCTCAGAGACTGAATGCACTATATGGGTCGCCTAATCATTCACAATTTTCCTATAGATTCATTGGCAGTATTCCCAGACATGTCCACATGGGTTTCTGGAAAGTATAACCAAACATCTTTCCTAGAGAAAGATGCGGTTCCAGGAAGCGATTGAACAGTATTTGTTTAGCTGTATTCAAAGGGTTTTCTGGGGAGTATTCCTAGAAATGTGTATACTCACAAAAATTTCCAGAAAAACAGAAATAAAGCACTATATTCTTATAGATATGTTCGCAGGAGTTTCTGGAAGGTAATACAGTATCCACAGCAAATTGGAAAGCAATTGGACAGTATACTTCCGGAGAGGTGTACACACGTTTTTTTGTTGTTGTTTTTTATTTGTTTTTTTAAGAACACGATAAAAGTGTATTTATAGAGACATATTCGTTAGGGTTCCGAAAGCGACTGAGCAGTTTATCCAGTTGCGTGTTCGCAAGGGTGTCAAAAAATTGAACGGTATAACCAAAGAATTTGATAAAAACGGCTGATATTCGCTGATCTTACTCCATATTACATCAGATAATAGGTATAGTCCGCCGTCATCCTTGAATAAGTTCTGCGTCGATAATTTTGAGACCGTTTTGAAATAAGCAGCACTTATATGTAGATCTGAAATAAATTTGGCAGTTTATTGACAGAGGGGAGCAGTTCAGCTTTAAATGATGCCATGTAAGACGACACGATTCTCTCGTATTACTAACCAATTTTCAAGCCATTTACAAGATTAAAAATGTTTGCGAGTCATGTATACGCCTTGATTGTGACTGTTCATATGAATATCATCCATGGGAACCTAAGCGCAAAATGGCAGAACATGTTTCCGAAAAGTCGAATTTACTGAAAAACCAAAAAGTGGTTCCAAGAATGAGGTATTCAAATACTCCGCAAGACGAATAATTGAAACCACTAAACTATGAAGATATCCCGGTACAACGAAAGATTATAAACTTCAGCAAATCGATATTACGGTAAGAACGCTAAGTAGAAGAGTGACGACATTACGTTTATAGAATTTCTAAGTTTCTTATATATGAAACAGAAGATAGATGGGTGAAGCGATATAGGAACCAGGAAATGGCCTACATTAATTCGGTCTTATCAATATCATATTTTCCCGGACTCCGATTCATTCTCTGTACAATTGGCAATTCTAACATCGGAATGCCGAGGGTTTTAGTATGATTGACATATTTTGATCTATCAATAATAAAATCAAATATGTTTGTAATGTGGATGATTGATGAATCCTTTGTGTGGTTTATAATTATTCCCATGTTGAGGGGTCTGATGGGGGTGTGACGGGGACTCTTGGACGCCGGCCGATGGACAATTTTACACTGACATGAAAATTGTATTTTGCAAATAAATGTGGTGTTTAGCATGTTTCATATCAATACCGAATCAATTATATAGCTATCATCAGCCAGGATGTAATTTCCTATGCTTGGCGCTTGAATACACTTAGCATTCTATTGGATCGAATTCCTCTGCACGGTTATTCACGTTTGATGTATTGTATAACAAAGACGAGAATTAGAATCTGTCCAGCATGATTCTGATATTGGTTACTGGTTAACTTTGATGTGGCATAAATACCCGGTAAGCACCATCACGGTCAGCAATGACCACCGTGTAGGAAAACGCATTAGGACCTGGATGAAAGCGAAATCTCATTGGGTTATGAATATATGGAAAACATGCTAACTGCATTAAATCTACCATAGGGCCATTACTTCCTTTCAGGCCGTGTTGACTGAAGGCGTATGGGCATGGAGGAAATGGTTCGCACTACTAATAGCTTGTTAATAAGCATATCGCTGGACTACCTCAGGAACCGAAAACAGCTATAGGCTATTGATAAAATGCAGATAACATGCAGGTCTGGTCTATTTGATATGGTATTACCAAGTCATATTTGTCTGTTATATTCATTGTCTAAGACGGCTAGTACAGCATATCGACTTCTGCAACTAAAAAATGAAATATTGCAAAGAAAATGAAGTATTTAAAGACAATAAAATATGAATAAAATGAAATATTATGGAGAATTGCTGGCAGGTAAATCCCGCTATAGTGTCAGTAAGATAATTGCAATAGATACATTCAAACTATCCCGAAAACCATTTCGAATAATTGAAGTTGGGCCAGAAATAATATTGCCACCCTACAAGTAATATTTTAACATGAAATTTTGCACCGTTATTGTCCTCCGTGACGTGCAATCGGGTATATTTATATTGTCAACGAACTACTTTCGTACAAGTATCAATTTAAATTTAGTCCCATATGAATATGTAAATAATGCGTTCCTCCGTGATGATGTCTCAAGCGAGACGAGCTTATGGTGGAATATGTACAAGTGTAATCAGTATTCCCTGAAGGCTCCTCTGTACGCGCATCATTTGGAAGAGGAAACTTTTGACCGCTCGCTATCTCACTTATAATTCGCGTCATGAATCCTGAGAGGTGGACGTGTCGGCTTTTATCCGTTCAAAGATGATTGATGACCACCCGCCTTATGATATACGGGGCTTAGATGGCCATCGTTCTCATGTCCGCTACCTGGTCGGTAGAGCGTGCAAATACGGACTGGCTATACTCGGCATGTCCAGACTCGGACCCTGATCATCAATCACCGCTTACTGGTTCGATCACGTTACCATTCAACCAGAGGGCTATCATTGACACCACAAGGAGAAAATATTACCCTGTTGTTGTTTAAGAAGTATAGAAATGTTGTGTTACTGTATTAATTGCACAGGGAGCACGTGTCATCATCTTGACCCGATTCTTGGGGCCTAGGCGACCAATGGCAATCCAACAGACAAGCTATGATACCGCTTGTGCTTCAGACACACTTTTGACAGATAATATCGTATGCGAAATCCGTATACAATCTCAGTTGAACACCCCCCCCCCCCCACGACATCCTTTTCTGCTGATGAACAAATTAAAACAATATTGCAGATACATGGTGTAAATGATTAACTTCTAATAGTAAAACTTTACTTTGATACAAATATGTAAGTTTTGGATAGCAGTCTTCTTACTGACCGTGTGCTTCAATTTGTGATTTAACTGACCCCTGTTGGCCGAATTTAGATTGGATCGAAACATACACAACATAGACTCCAAAATATTATGCCCCGAACGCGTCTTAGTTTTAGTTGCGGTGTTCAATCATGCAGTGACCATCTGAACTTCTTACGTTTGTTCTTATGGTCATATTCCGTATATGTTAGACAACAAAATCAATGATGCAAAGGCATACAAGCGAGCTGATGAAGAAATTCTGGTGGGATTTTTGTACTGTCAAGAAAAAAACAGACAGGAATTGATATGAAAAAGTGATAGACTCATCTTGGTAAGAAACGTGGAATGCATTTCAATTAAACTTTTATTCCATATCGCAATTTTATGGACATTTCCTGCAGTAGTTTCTATGGGAATTCTGAACGTCACTTTTAATTAGCACATGGAAATTTATAAACAAAAGCTTGCGATTTGTAGATGGATTCCTCGGTTGGCATTCAAGGAGATGATGGGCCAGCTCTTTCTTTAGACTGTTCAACAAAACCCATAAAATGCGTTTGATCCATCTCCCCCTATCATGAAACTGGGATCCCTACAAATTCTAAAATTCCCGGGATACAATAGTATAATCAGCTTATATATTCCAACACCAACGCTTTCATTATCGCAGATGGTTCGCACCATATGACATAGGCCGTATGAACCCATGTACTCCAAGATCCTCATGGTACTCATATGAACAGTCACAATCAAAGCGTGACTGAGATACATCATTCTTTAGATGACGACTTTACAACAAATATTATGGATTAAGAATACTGATCAGCGATACGGATTTGATATTTTTGGAACATCATGATGTCTTGCCGGCATCATTGAAAACTGTTGACCGCTTCTCTCTTGCAGGAAACAAGCCTATGTTTATGTATACTATGATTGTCTTTTTGAATTTGGTGCTAATACTGTTATATGGAATATGGAATAGGTCTTTGGATTATGGACGCGGATATTCTCTAATGGACGACGGCTGGATTATGAATGACGGACTAGACGCTTGTAATGGATGGGTGTCCAAGTATTCATCGACACATACCGATACACAATCATGTATGCATGTACTCATTTAAATTATCATACGACGTTCATCATTTGATATAGTTTTACTTGTTTCAGTAGTATTTCAGTTTGGGATTTAACTGACTCCCGTTGGCGAAGTAAGAAGGGATTGGGATCCACAAACAGTACCGATATAACTGATATGCGTAAACGGCATACGACACTGGCTGATGCAGAAACAACAACATATTCTCTGTTAGACAGTAGATTTTGAGATCGAAAACGAGGCCGGACTACGTCATTAATGGGTGCAGTTTTCGGATAACCCTGGGTTATCGGTAGAAGTATATAAGCGATAATGCAACCAGGAGAACCATAGTTTCATTTCTAAGAATATCTAAGACATAGATACAATAAGAGTCATGAACATACATACGGATATTGAGATTACAAAGGTAACAAGGAAATATCGATAAACTGAGCATCTAAGGTCACCCATGATACAAGCAGAATTATACAGATATATGTATATGCAATAAATATATACAATAAATATGCACACGAGCCTTTCGTTTAGTACTGTACACACAGAGGAAAAGAGTGTTAAGTCTGACTCAATGAAGTGCATCAACCGAAACAACAATTCATTGACTCAAATTTAGCCAGTCAGCAACTCAATATCAGTGCAAATCCGAAAACTGAATGCTGTGGTGAAATGTTTGCAACAGCCAGTCCCGGGGACAACAAATGCTTTCTAGCTTTTTACACTGAAAGGTTCAGATAACAGTGTTCTACACGAAGACAGCCAGGTATGGAACATACCGAAAGAAAACTCCTTTGGCGACGATTGGTAACCAGGAAAGAATTAAGGTTCAGTAATATGCCGTAAGCACTTAAATCTCCACATCCGTATCAAAGATTATAGCCGCCTCCTCTGGGTGAAAGGCAGACATCTTGGTGTTGGTCTTAAGGGCTCCTGTTTGTCTCTCGTGATTCTAGTCTGTACCTAATGGAAAGTCTGTAGTGAGTTTTGATAACTCGGCCAATAACTTGGTTGAACTAAATGAATAACTGTCAGAGAGGAATAAATCCATTCGACAGGCTCGCTAATTACGTATTTGTCTGGGACAATAAAGCTAATAAAAAATGCATTTGCCGGCTTTTCATTTATTTGCTCGACCAGATTCAGTGATTGTCAGATTGTTATCATAAGTGAATAATGAATCCCCATACAAACAATACTTGTACGGCTGTCACTAACTGACTGTGCTCCTGAAACACATCCGTGTATTATATGCTGGTGGGGATCTGAGGTCTTTGCGTCCAATATTTCTCTGAAATGGTCTTTGTCTATAGAACAGAGATTTGAAGTTAATACATCGAATTGGTCCGATAAAAATATATGTACCGGAGTGGTTACAGTCGTTAGAATAATTTATTAATGGGCATATTTAATGCTGTGTCTTAAACGAGCGATTCGTTTACAAGGAATATCAACAACAGATCAAATTTGAGAAATGCGTTCATAAAACCAAGCTATCGTTTTGACTGTACTACGCTGATTCTGGATTTTCAACTTTGTCGGTGAATTAAGAGAGGTAAAGGGTTGTATGACCCTGATAGTATGGACTGTATTAAGTTAAAATCTCAAGCAAATGAGGGAACCATATATTGTCCCTGTCTGTAGAGCTGATAAAAAATTTTAAAAAACATTCCAGATAATGAGTTTATCATAAATGACCAGCCTTTCCTGGACATTTTATGGAAATAAGAGGGGGAAAAAACAATATATTGAAAGTTGAAGAAGTTGAGCGGTTTTATAAGGATCTATATTCTGAAAACAAAAATATTGAGGATATTAATCTAGAATTTACGAATCCTGAAATTTCTAAAATCTCACATATTAAGCGGGACTTACACTCTCAATGATACGAAAATCAGCAAAAATGTTCGGACACTGGACATGTTGAATCCCGGAAGTTCGTCTTGGGTGGCAACACTTCAGACGGTATTGTCTCAAAAATAAGTTTGGAGGAGAGCTGCTCACCTCATTAGTAAGGGCTATACGATGTAACAATACTTACTCTATAGATAAGGGAGGGGCTCATGGTCCTTCGGTGGGTGGCAAAGCCGGGGATGGTACAATGAGGTGCTCTTGGCGCTGGAAGGGGTGATACATAATATAAGTCTGTGAGAGATCTGATGTGTGTCTTTATGCTTACCTACTTACCTACACGTAAAAGCATGCCTCGCTTACATTTCCACTGCAGCCAGGCTAACATATGTAACTCAAAATTAGCCCCACCGGGCTTGATGACCGCTCGCTTATTTGGTCAATAATTGTAGGACGATCCAACCATCCAAACTTCGATTGTATTCAAATGAATATCCAGATACTAAGATACCGGTATATTATATGTCTCAAAAGGAAACGACTTGATCTGATATTCCGTATTCAGCAGTCGTTCATAAAAGAATTTCCGCGTCAATAATCGAAAGAGTATTTACGGTAGACAGTTATGATGACAAAAGAATAAAGTTCTCAGAGATATTACTTTCGAAGACAGGAACATCATAGATCTTATATATTATCTTGTTGAGACCTTTAACCTGATTAATACCAAGAAATCAGTTGAAACATGTTGTTCAAGTGCATGGATCCGTGTGTTAACAGTGAATGGTGTTATAGATGGGTACTTCATAGTCTCCACATAAACAACTTGCATATCGCTTCAATTTATGATTATGGAGACAAGTCTTTGTGAACCTAGGCTGCATGACTACCACTATACAAACTTGCAGTGTCCAAATTAATCCAATCCAGTCTACCAAGTACCAAATTTCCTATACATGATTGCACATGTACAACTTGAAACTAGTCGTCCCATTGGTGTAGAAATCGTTAATGAAATAACTCGGATGTAATGTTCCTTTATCCTACCGAATACCATCGTCAGATCTTTAACGGAAATTAATTTCGCACGATAAAAGATTTCATGCCGTGAATATAACATATAAATACTAAGGAAATAGTTGTCGGTTGATCAAACAATATAGAAATGTCGTAGATTTACACCGGAAACCACCACTATTGCGACAATCACGTTCGGGAAATTATCTATCTGATATACATTTGTATGATAATAGGAATATAGGGAGGTTAACGAGAGATTTATAAGTGTTTATTGGAAGTAGTGGCTTGTTTAAACACAATCCTTCGTTCACGTGGCACAAACTTGGCATCAGTAGGCTGTATTTATTTCCTAATAAATATCCAGCAGAGCTTTCTGTAAGAATCTGGAATACGATGGGTTGATGCGATCGTCTGAGTGATACCATTTGTGCATAATTCTTGAATACACACCGAAGCTTGCAATCATCCTGAAATATAAAATTCTGCGTTACACACCTTATGGCATGAAAGAGAATCTGCCTGCGATTTTGTGGCAATGTATGTATCATATGTAATATTGCAGATGTTTACATAGCAATTGGGGGTAGTCGGGTTAGTCTGTGTTGTATAAAAGAATAACAAAGGGTGGCACCTTCAAGACTAAATAAGTTTAATGGTCACGAGCTTTCGCAGATAGTGGAGATCTGCTTCGTCGGGTGAACATAGATGTTTACATGTAGCCAATCAATGATCTGTCATGTGACCCCTGGAAATGAGAATTTATTTGCAGCAAAAATATCAGAACGTTTCAGATCAATAATTCGAATTGTAACAGAGAAATGCTAAGTTGATGCTGAACGAAAGTGAGAAATTGATAATTTTCCCCACATAATGTCATCCTAAAGGAATTTGTTGGTGGTAATTATCCCTTTACCTTAGATTAGAACCAGGACATTCTGGTAGAACCTAAAGGATAGTTTACCTGTTCGAGTATACACCGTTGTTTTTTCGACCTTGATGTCCACGGAGTATTCAATAAAGTATACACAAAATAGCGATTTTACTCTAGGTATATTATTCTCTTGCGTCGAATAAACTAGCACATATTTACGTCACTAAATCTACGAATGCAAGAAATAGCGATGATCACAATGGTTATAGGCCTATGCGTATAACTGAAAACGAGTTGCGATGAAGCAGATAAAGTCATTGTCGTAAATATTTAACAAAAGATAAGCAACGGTTTGTTTAAACAACTCTGTCTCGATGTTTAATTAGATAGCTTAGCATGCACGTATACTTTGATATAACTAGGGAATGGATACCGTTGCTGTCAGATGAAAGAAAATAAAAGAAGTCTTTGTCACATGTGGTTTTGGAAGCGTTGTTTATTGTATAAACAATTTCCGGGCTGTGCATAAGGCAAAAATGGCTGTATATATATGTGTGTTGATATGGAATCCATTCCTCTTACATCTACTATTATTGGCTATACGGCTATATCCGACCTTACGGCCAAAAGACTTGACCAATCACATATCGTCTTCCATAGTCATTTTGAAGCGCATCACCGAGATCCTGATCGGCGCATGTTGTATTCTGAAAACACCAACACACGTTTTCTAATCAACCAGATAATCATGCAGTATCCGTAATTTGAAGTGGAATGTAAACCAATTCTGTGAAATGAGGAATTAGGGACTGCAAACAACACATGTCCATATAGATTTATCGACGGACATGAGGAGATAGTGATCCTAATTTGACCATATGACCCATAGCCTTTCAATATTCTTCCCTTAATCGCTGCATTTTAACGAGATGAACTGGTATAACGAGTTCCAGTGCTGGTATGTGGTGTTTCGTTATTAAAAACAACATAATATATCGCTATCCAATATGTTTATTTTAGACTTGAAAGTTTTCATCTTCTAGCACGATAAAATACCTTACTAGAGGACCGATATTCCACAGATAACAATAAACGCTTCATGTTGTTAATGCAGAGAGCAATCTAACAAAATGAGCGTTTTTATGTACCTTTCTCTCATTTTGGCACACAAGTAATCCCACTTGAAGCAAGGTTTAATAATGTATACCGTACGGATTGAAAAAAAATTGATATTTTAAAGGGGTCTGGAGATTGTAAATCAAATGGGCTTCAGTGAATTGCATATTCATTTTTGAATTTGATACAACGTGATAAACTGTTGATAAAAAGTTTGAAAATAAGGTGAACATTTAACTGTCCTCTATATCAGTTACAGACATTCCGAAAAAGGAATCATTCTGGAATTTTTTGTTTTAAGGAGACGATTTGGTCAGACCACAGGCTAGTAACAGTGTTGACTAATAGTAAATACTATGATGTATAAACAACTTACTGAAGGGACCATTCAAAATTTATCCTGAGGGGGGGGCCGGTGGAATTTGAGGGGGGGTCAACAATAACTTCGAGCCCTATGTGTAACTAGACTGTGTGTAGAGGGGGGGTCATCAGTAACTTGATAAATGATGATGATAAATGGACAGCTATTCAGCTAGGATTTCTTGAGCTTCTGTATGAATTTCATGTTTTTAAGTCGAAGAACCAGGCTGGACTTTAGATCAGGAAACACATGTATCAGAACACGGCTTTGTTTATCCATGGAGCCTACTAAAACAGTAGGCTCTATGGTTTATCATAAGCCTAAACAACATACAGTACCATAGATAGACCTATGTTCTGTTAGCATTAATCTCTGTACAAACCTCCTGTAGTGTAGTAGGACATGAGACCAGTAAATGGCTTTATAATCATATTTACTCTTCTCAAGATGTATTAAAATCTAGGCCCCTATTCATACCAGCTAGATTTGAGTTACTACACAGTGCATCTAGCAAATCCTTTATCTAAACACATCCAGGTGCAGTGCAGCCTGGACATTGTGGACATTGACTAGCTAAATGAATATAGCCTGCATTTTGAGACTGAAACAAACCATTCAATAATTTATGCTGCCCCAAAGTTGAAGAAATAAATTGTGGCGTACTACAAGACAAGTTGTACTGACGGTAGTTAATGTCATGATGAGGATAATATTATAAAATATAATAATTTTAATAGTTTTATAATAATAAAACACCATCTATTTTTTGCAGGGTTTTTGTAGCGAAGCCGACATGATGAATGCATGAAATTAATCATGTCGGATTCGTCCAAATTCTCTGTGTCAGTATAACAAACATAACCTCATTGTTTCCCTGAGCGGTTGTATGTAGTATTATCTGTCATCATGATGCAGTATGACATAATTTTATCTCAAACCGGTGAATGCGAATAAATACATCATACAGAATGTAATCTCCGAGCTTCTCGCAGTTTAATGTCGTACTGCAGAACTGTGTCCCGTTCCCTGTCACTTTTTCATATGTATAATACCATACCGCGAATCACTTTATCAACGAATAGCTCTTCATGTTATTAACGTGTTTTCAATCGGTCTTAATATAATTCCACACTGCATCATTTAGTGCCCCTGGCTATGTTGGAATGGTGTACGGACATTTCCCCCATTGGGCATTTGCCCCAGTGGACATTTCCCCCAGTGGACATTTCCTCCACCCTATATTTTTAGGTTATTTTGAACATGGTTTTTAAATAATTTTGTAATAACGCAATTTGTTTTTTCTGTATATAAAGATATAAGGATTTCCAGATGTTTTACGATAATTGAGTCACAAAGTGATAAATTATTATACATATACACAGTATCTATCAGTATTATACAGTCAGCACATTTTAAAACAATATAAAAGATGTATACATGGTATAATAGCGTAACATTAACTGTTCGTAGGTCGGTGTCATGAAGCCATTTGATGAGAATAAAACCGAACTGAAGTGAAAACTGAGGTAAAAAATAGAACAAAATAATATTGTTAAAAAATACATCTTTTATTTTACCACAATGTGATATAATGTTTTCTTAAAATGTTAAAATATATATATGTATATGATTTATATGTTATCACTATGTGATCCATTTTATTGTTTAAAAATGTGCTATATAATATATGATGTGCCAAATTATTTAAAAACTATGTTCAAAATAACCTAAAAGTATAGGGTGGGGGAAATGTCCATTGAAGGAAATGTCCACCGGGGGAAATGTCCATGGGGGGAATGTCCGCTGGAGGAAATGTCCACTGGGGGAAATGACCTGGATTCGTTGGAATTGGGCGTGTGTTTGTGGTGAGATGGGGGGGAGGGGTCATTGATAAATATGGTATCAGGTGAGGGGGGGTCACTGGTAACCTTTCAGCCAAAGGAGGGGGTGTCACACATAACTTAGGGTCATCAGCTGAATTTCCACCGGCCCCCCCCCCCCACTCAAGATAAATTTTGAACGGTCCCTTACTGACTGGCGAAATCTGCAATGCAAATAACAAAGAGTGAAAGTATAAGCTCACGATTCTCTGGTCTAGGATCATCGATGAGCCAGTATCCACTGATCAAAGAGAGTGGAAACCGTACATACGCTTACACAAACGGTCGTTCATTGCTAATCTACAAAATAAACGTTTTGGGTCATTGTACAAACTATTGGGAAAGGAGTCAAAGTCTTGTTGCTTAGCTATAGTTATTCCCACTGAAGCAGAAATTCTTCGTAAAATCAGGTTTGGACCCCTCTTGTAGAGAAAGGTCCGCCTAATATCAGAATTCATTAGTATGCAATCGATGCCAATTAGTGACTCAACAAATTGGGTTTAACAAAACGACTTCCAACTGAACCGTTTATTTCGGTACTTTCATAATGATACGCGTGATCAATCAGCCATCTTGATGCAAACTAACATCAAATGTACTAATCTATCACCAAAGGAAAAATAAACAGTCGCCGACTGGAATGAACATTTGTTTTATCAATATTTTCCTGATAAGATATAAGAAATTTTATTTCACAGATTTCAGATTTCGACCATGGGCAGATTCATTCTCCCTCAGTTACGCAACCATTTACAATCATATAATTGAGAGTGTAAGAATACCACGTCACTCCTGATAATAGGTCCTCATGGCAGCGGCTTCAAAGATAGAAGAAACCATTCGCACTGGCCAAGATACACATTCCCAGATCTGTCGAGATTTGATTTGATGAGAGATGCGCATTTGATGCGTGAGAGACGCATCACATAAAATACGCGTTTCTCGTCTAGCGCTCATCCAACAGCTCAGGGAGAACACTAACAACATCGTCATGGTATCGACAGTAATATGCTCATGAATATAATTTTATCGACCAGATTTCAATGTGTGCAGTGGTTATATACGGCATGTACACTGAAAAAACGGTCCACCACATGTACAGAATATAGCAAGGAATATTCCATACCATACTATGAAATGAATTCAAGAATTCCGCTGGGACTGTATACCGTCCGGGAATATCCCATAACATTTCAATTTCTTTCAGTGCATGATGGTCCAGCCAAGACACCAAACCAGTTACGTTCATAACACCAGCTTATGTTCGTACGTCCCTGTAACAAGAAGAATAAGGGGCACATGGACACAAGCTCGTTATGAGCGTAAGGGTACGTAATTGTTTCCTGATCAGACTCGGCGGAGCTGATTGCTACTGTAACGGATCGTCTGAATATGTGTAGGAATCCAGCTCGGCAATTCGATGAATAGAGTCAGGAATTAAGGGAACAAAGAGAGAGAGGGAGAGAGAGACAGAGATAGAGAATTTCATTTTCTAGCTGAATTAGCTCTATAACTCTCTTCTCTTTGTATTTGTGGTAAAAGACTATAGCGAGATGTGCCCATGCATGGGTAAGATGTGTTTTACGTGCCTGTGGCCGTGACAAGAGGCTGGAGAAGTCTTGTTATTGTATGCCCATCAGATAAAGAGATTAAAAAACATCCTTGTTTTGCCCGGTTCTGCCAAGAGTCACGTAACGTCAAGGGTGGGCTGGTCGTCATTAATCAGAATTCTTCTGCTGGGGGAGTATCATTCCGAGCAGCAATATTGTATCGGCAGACTATAGTCTGTAAATAAGGATGATCTTGAGAAACCAAAACCCCAAAAACTAGACTGTGATAGGTGATATACATACGGCTTTCCCCTATCAACTCCACCCATCTAATTAACAAAACGTAATAAGTCCTCTGGTACATTTGCGCCTCTTGTCCAATAGAGGCGCTGTAAACATGCATGTTATTACCGAATAGAGGGTCAGTGCTAGTAGATTTTATAAGAGGCCTTTTAACCCGAGGCTAGGGATCGTATGAACCCATGGACTTCAAGATCCTCATGGTGCTCATACGAACAGTCACAATCAAAGCGTGACTGAGATACATCATTCTCTAGATGACGACTTTACAACGAATATTATGGATTAAGAATACTGATCAGCGATGCGGATTTGATATTTTTGGAACATCATGATATCTTGTCGGCATCATTGAAAACTGACCGGTTGTCTCTTGCAGGAAACAAGCCTATGTTTATGTATACTATGATTGTCTTTTTGAATTTGGTGCTAATACTGTTATATGGAATATGGAATAGGTCTTTGGATTATGGACGCGGATATTCTTTAATGGACGACGGCTGAATTATGAATGACGATTTATTGTTTACCTCAGCGACCAAAATGATAGGGATATCTTCCCATTCATAGTTTGAATTAAATGTTACTACTAAATTGAATAGAAAATTTATTCTGTGGATCAATCGATAATCAACACATTCAGGCTGATTGTCGAGTGAGTGGCACTAAAACGACGGGGTCTCAAAAAGTACAAGGAACGTTTGGTCGATTGTAATCCATATTGTCCAAGTATTGACCGGGCTTAATGCTGCATAACTTCGGTGATCTGACGAGAACCAGTGTGCCCAACGGGATACGCCGAACATCATCACGTAGTGTACGGTACTCAGTGTCGTTCACGTTTATCAACGACGTGGATTTTGTCTAGTTGTTGATAAGAATTGGAAGACTGGAACGTCATTTGGCCTTTTCAGCACCATTCGGAGTTGTCCGAGCCTGTCTTTCAGGTAATTGGATGGCATTTACACATGTATATATATGTTAAGCAAACGTTAGGCAAACGTTGCGGGATTCTCCTCCCGGTAGGGTGTAATGAAGCGCCATCGGTCAATGGATGTCGGAATTGCCGACATTATTATATTATATTCTATTCGACTATATTTTTAAGCTGAATACTTGTATGCAGATGTTGTCCAACATCGCATTGAATTATGCTTGTCACGATTCATCCTGACTATTTCTTGGTTTTAGCGTACAACTTATTAGGCGTCAAATCCCTTATTGTGTTCTTTGCGAAAACACTTAATAAAATCGATGGTGTTACTGCCTGTACGGAACTAATTTATTTACTCAGCTGACAGATTGATTGAATCCGTGTAATTATGCATAATCCTGAAACCTGTCATTTCTAAAGAGGAACCTGTATATCCTTAAGAATCAGCCATCAATGAAATCGTAAGTGTGGACATCCGTCATCGCCATTAAATAACATCAATATAGTAAAAATCAGAACAACGCTTCTTTCGGTTTAGACTTTCACCTCGATGTCTACTTGACAGATATCGCTCATCAAATTAGCTATAAAGGTATTTCTCTACAATCTGCCGAGCGTGCAAATCACACGAGAGCTATACGACTAAACATTTACACACATTGGGATGCTTGCGAATGCTTTCTGGTCCAAATGTCCGTTTTTTACCAATAATATGTACCAGTATACACAAAAAGCATATACCAATACTCACAAACGTATAGCTCGAGCATTTTGGATGATCCCTTCAATGGTAAGTCAATATCGGTTGAATTTCATAGAATCGAAAACAACAGAACCTGTTTCGGAACGGTACTCCGGCATGCCAGACGCTGGTAACACATTCCGTTCCGTGATAAGGCGATATGGTTCCCGCAGTGAAAGATAATTTTTTATTGAACTGGAACTATGGATTGAATACTAGTGTATACCCTTAGAAAAAATGTTCCAACCACTGATACAAATAAGGTACCAGATACTAAAGTCTGACTATTTTAATTAGTCGTATATTTAGGAGCGTGTAAAAAATCAACGGTTGGTTTAACTTTTCGTTTTTTGCAGCGTATAAAACAAACTTAAGCCTACCAAATAACTCCCATTTCTCATATACTTTTGTATATCAAGCTTAACTTTAAATTTTCTCCAACTAAAACTCCAAAATACACTGTAAAAAAAGATTTTTCAACTACAGAAAGTGGATGCAAGTTGGCTACATCCATTTTCGGTAGTTCGAAATACCAGTAATCCTGTAGCTCAAGCTTCCGTATAATCATTCGAACTACTATACTCAAGTTGTCCTAACTACCAAAGCAGAACTCTGACCTACCATTCAAGGTATGTTGAATTTTCGAAAGTGGATCCAGCCAGGCAGATTTGGTAGTTCAAACTACTTTATTTTCACGATAGGTAGTTTAAAATCCCGATCGAGCAATTCATATGTCGTGGCTCCTTCAAAATAAACGAAGTGCATACAGACATGCTGAACACCATAGCGGCAAGTAGTCAGAACGAATTAAACAGAAATCACTTTCTAGATTTAACACAGAAGATGAATATCTATAACAAGGTATGGTAGTCTTTCTTTAGTAAAGGTGCTTTCTTGCAAACTTCAAATTAATATTCCATTAATTAAATCACAGACGGTATGAATCTCAAGACCTTAATATTGTTGTGACTATTCTCTGTAACAATAAGCATCGGGTAGCCAAGCACACCGTCCCCACACTAGAGGTTCGGTAGGACCTCAACTCCCATTTAGAGGGACCGTGAATAATATCATAGATTTATGTCCCTTTACCACAAATACCATAGCTGGTATTTCGGAAAACTGTCTTCCCAACGACTAGATATGAAATTTCAAGGTACTGCATCCATCGACTAAATACTCAGTTATCACTTAGTTGGTCCATATCCGGTTGTGGTAGTTTCGGGAATAATTTGGGCATTATATTAGATTACCGGTATACCAATTTTGGTAGTTCGAACTTAGGAATCGGCGAATAAACGCCCAAAAGCAATCTATTCTATAGGAACAGCATTTCCCTCCCTGGTCACTAACTCTATTCTATTGGAACTGCGCATCCATCGCCTTTCGTACACATTCCAAAGTCATACATCTAGGGTTTTGTTCTTTGAATCTAAACTAAGCTACACCACATCATAATATAAGTTTCAAAACCAAACTTGGTATTACAAAGTACTTAATTGGTCAATATCCCGTGGTTCGAAATATCCTTGTTGTAGTTACATTTCAACAACCATACTGGGATTTCAACTTCTGGGAATTACAATATTCTGAATGAAGTGCTTCAAAGTTCAGCAACAAGTGGTTCAAGAAACTTGTATGCCAACTATATGGAAGCTGGACCATCCTATACCGGTCGTGCAGCTTCCGACAAGTGGTACTTTGAAATACATTTTGCAGTGTAGTTGTTTCCTGTACCGAGGCTCAGTGTCGCAGGGTGTATGTTTCGAAGGTTGTCGCGGACAAAGGTCATTGATGCCATATAAGGTCATAACAGACAATCAGTGGCCAACAACATTATACCGAATGCTAAACTGCACACAAGCTTGTTTTACAAGCTACAAAGTAGATAACTTATTAAAATGGACAGACTTTAGCATAGATTCAAAGGTTCCATATTGTACTGGTACCAAAATGGGTCCATGCACATTCAAACCTATCTATTTTCTATATGGAACCATATGTTCTTGGTCGTTTAATTGTTGCTTTCACATGTGTGGCAGCAGAAAGAACCGATGAACAGTATAAGAACTGGTCCGGGGTATTATTACCTCCACATGGAAGTGAGTCTAAGTCTATAAACGATCTACAATATATTCTGGTCAGGAAATATTTTCGACCCACGACACAAATTTCCACATGTATACTTAGTTGTGTAATAGCTTGGTTTATTTGCAGAATCCCCATGGAGGTTTAACATACCCCGGTATACATATGTTCGCTATCATATGATTACACCTGTAAAACGTCACCAACACAGACAGATAAACATACAAAACCCGCTCGCACACAAACACATGAACTATCATCAGATGGGATTGAGCACAGGACTTATGTTTACCACAACTGTTGTCCGACATAAAAAAAGGTGACATATTGTTCTCGTCTTTTTCCGATAAATGGTACGTTTCGACTGAGTACATTTCTATGGTATTTGATATATAGGTATACGTCTCTCTTGCAACAGGGATGTTATAACAGTTGCGACAACAAACACCAGAGTGTTATACGGAAGAGGTAAAACGCGTAAACACTGGCCAAAAAACAATGTTTACTTACACGCTGTCTATCGATCTTTACCATGAGAGATGTGTCTGATAGCTAATAGACAAACTCTGATATATTTTCACAAATCCAGGACCCAGACTGATTGCTTGTCTTGTACATGTGTATATCCATACTGTGGATCCATACAGCATTTTGAACCGAATATGTCTACCGATACCCGTCTAATGTATGGATATACAAGGGAGGCAACCAGTCTACGATCATGGCCGCCTCCATGCCCACAATGACAATCGGGAACGCCGAGCGGAAATCTACGAATTGGACCGATTCTACGCTCATGAATTACCTATGGATCTCCAAATGTGACGCGCCGGAATCGCCTAGTACACATGTCTCAAAACCAAACCACTCACGTGGACGCATGAACCATCGATCGGTAAATTATACACTATATATATTTATGTCGAATGTACTGATAATCATATTTGTTATTACCCATGGAAATATAGTATTCCATAGTATTATCTTTCACATTGAACTTGTCCTGGCGGGAGGGAAAGGGGGGCACTTTCCGCCCACTCTCTTGTTGGTTTTTTGCTCTTATCTCCCGAACGAAAAAATTTAGAGCTGAGACTCCTTGGCTTTGTAAATTATCATATTGGGGTCATTTTGAGTCAATTTGCATGAACCCCCGAGCAGAGGATCATGGGTAAATTCAAAATGGCGGCCATGTGGGTACCAGAAATGTGATGTTTTCGTCATATTTCTTCAATTATTTTGCTTTTCTGTATGGAAAAGTGGGAATTTTATTTTTATTTCATATCAGATTATTATTTGCTAATTTTCCATGCAGTTTGCGCGAAGAAAAAATAAAAAGTTCGAAAATTCTGACCGAAAAATCGCCCCAAAAAATGCTCTTTTTGAAAATGACGTCACTGTGACATAATCATGGCGGCCATCTTGAATATTTTTTACATTTTCTTGTAGAGCTTGACCCAAATATATAGTGTGGTAAGTTTTAGCCCTAGAACCTTAGCGATAGCGAAAATATATAGGGAGTGGGAGGGTACTTTCCGCCCCCTCCCTCTCCCAGGATGCGGCACACCCGAAATCGCCAAGGCCAAATAGGGTTAAGTTGTATAGTCCCAGTGATGCCATAGTTTATTTTCGAATCTGACAGTTGAAAATCAACGCTGCAGCTGGAACTGTCGCCAGGCAGCGGGTGATAAGTACAATTTGAACTGACAGCAAATAATTGCCTTTTGATTGGTCGTATCGGAGGGGCGTATACTCAGGAATAATGCACGAAATAAAGACTCGGTGCGGTAGTTTAGCCAGGGCCATGTGAGTCTGTGACTCTGGCCTCTGAGTGTGTGACTCTGAAAAAGTGAGAATGCTGTGCCTATTACAGTAGCCAATGCTGCAATAAAGACACTGTGCAGCTTACTACTTCACACGCCATATTCAGGTCTCGCATAGGTACAACTGTCTTTTAAATATATATATATCTGTAGTTATTTTGAAACCTTTTGCTGCCTATCTTCCTCGTGGTAATATATTCAGTCATCGAGAACAACTCACCCCTTCATTCATTTCGACATGAGCCAGAGATAGTAAGATGGCTCTGAGGGAAAAAACAGTCACCGGTACATATATCTACATGGCTATTGCACCAAGTAATTACCGTGTGTATTTCTTCCGGATGGTGTTGATTCCTAACGCTGAATGGTTCCGTTTGTATAAGCTAATGTTAAATATTTCTTGTGGTATGCCGTATCTACCCGATCCGGAGCATCACCTCAGTTTCGAATCGTTGAATTGGTTAGCAGCTTTCACACCTTTCATCCCATCATCATTTGTGATCTCTTTACATCTAATATGACTCCCCCCTTATATCCGGGTTCCATTAATATTTTTTTAATACGTATACATTGATGCAGAGTAGTGGAATGGTGTACGCAAATACCCTACAGCATTTCATATGGCTATTGTGCTGTTCCCCGTGAACAAAGCAGAATCTATGGAGATCACGTTATTTCCTCCGACAGGAAAGATGCTGAAGATATACACATGTAACAGCTTCTTCTGACATTATCTAACTTCAGATTTTCTAACACCCAAAACAGACGGTTTTTTCTTCTCGAATTCTTTTGAAGGCAATGTTTACTTTAGTGGGTTAACGCCTGGCAGAGTCCTTCATATCCCGATTCATGACTGAAATATTGTTTTACCAAAGTTTGTGTTCTTTCTGGCAGTTTTTGCCGAGTTTGTTTAAGAAATCATACACACCTGGTTAACTGGCTGGGAACACCTTTATGACTAATGATGTTCTTTGACCTCAGGTTTGCCTCCGCATCGCCGGGTGTTGCTCTCTGACCACCAAGAGCTCTAGATCGACAACAGACAAACTATTTTGGTTATTAAACTATACCAGGGAAAGGTTAAAGGCTATAATGTGATCGATGTAATACTGTTTGGCTATTTTGCCCTCAGTGTCTCGCTTAAATTCGTCCCACTGCGAAAGAATGTTTTCAACGTTTATCAAGATATCACATTGCCTCTCAAAAACATCCGGCGACCAATCAGATCACAGGTGAAAATGCATCTTATCTTGCTAAGGGCATTTCATGCTTCACATGACACTACCCTTAGCTCATGGACTTCATTCTCCGTGTATTTCGCCCGACGTCAGCTTCTCCAAGCATCAACTCACATTCCGCTCCATTTAAACGATCCAATGAAATTATCCGTTTTCAAATATTTTGACCAATCTCATGCAGAAATGTCAATTTCCCTCAAGCGCTCGAGGCGCATGACTGTGGTATTCTACGCGAGACCAAACCGAAGTTGTGCGAATCAGCTATTTTATTTCTCACTCTAATGGTGCATGCTTCTTTGTTTTTCTTAGGGAAAATCATATTACAAACGGCCTAACATATTTGAAAAAAATTAAATCGGCTGAAGTCCACAGGGAAATTATATGCTTTTTATTTTGTCATGGGGGCACTTCGAGGCCCACCAAGGGATCTTTTCAATCGATCGCTTTCTGGAGGTGTGTCTTCGTTTTATGAATGTAATTGCGCCGATGTCGGATGTAACGGGACCAATCGGATGTGACCATTTGGGAAACGCTCCGATACACCCAGATAGCACCCGTTACCGCATGACTAGTGCAGATGTTTCTACGTATGATCGTGCCATGCGTTCGGATGATGGTGAAAATGGGACATGTCATTACGTTTGTGAAGCAACATGTATTTGGATGACCACTGACACCCTTTTGGCTTTGCGAATATTTTTCCACGATGGTTTTCCTCTATATTTTATTGGGTGGGGGGGGGGAGGTGAAGCAGAAACCTGTAAGTCCTGTAACAAGGACTTCTAAAAGAACACACAGCATGCTGTCAATGGGATCAATTAAATGAAATATTGGTTGTAACTGGACTGAAAACAGCGATTCGGTTACACTATCTAGAAGCGTCTTTGCCTGCATGGTATAACACGCTACTTTGGGTAAGTGAAGTGGAACAGAAAGCAACTATTTAGTCTACGAAAGACTGCATGTATGCAGCTATCGTACGTTCTTATGGGTCTCTTTAATATTCACATTTACTCGATGTAACCCAAGTGAAAATGGAGAATAACGTCGGTGTATAGACAAACATTTTGTATGTCTTCCACCGGTAACTCAGGAAATACTAGTACTGTGGAATTCCTCCCTTTGTGGTTGGATGTACGTGTTTGTGTTAGAGACACCGAGAATAGTAACATTTCATAGAATGTGATAGTTTATACGATAAGCTGTCTCACAATTTGCTTGTTTACAGTCTATTGCTCTACCTATTTGTCTTAACAACCGATACACCTGGCCTGATCTGCTAGCTTGCCTTGGTTGTTCGTTTTAGTTTCAGTTCCGTGTAATGTGTGACAAGTTTGGTAAGTAAGCTTCCCTTATCAAGTGTTAACACCATTACTAAACTCTCTTTGATCGCACCGTCTCCAGACCGCGATGTTTACGCACTATTTAGGTCCGATTGCTTGTAGGAAGTTTACAACATGGTTTCCGTGCCACATTATAGCTCGACGTGGTAATGTTTCTTTTTAAAATAATAAAACCAATCGCAAGGAAATTGCACACGTTGAGAAGAAAATAGCAAAGGTAACAAACTTTCTGTGTATATATCTCAGCCGGTATACAAATCGTTATTGCCGAAAGAAAAGCTTCTCACGATACGGCAGTCACTTTGCACAAGTTATCTCCCCTCATTCCCTAATCTAGTACTAACGTGAGAAGAAACAGGTTCCAATTCCAATAAAAGCAGATCTACAAAAACCGCTCCTCATCTTTAATTGTCGCTCATGTAGATCTGTAATCAACACCCCCGTTTCATTGTTGTGAGTATTGATCAATGACATAGCTTCTCCACCATTTAGGGATGTATGTTCGAAACGTTAAAAATCCTGAAAAATGATCTGATGAAGTAAAGCGTGCGCCACATGAGGGTGCTATGGATTTTGATATGTATCGCACACCTATGCCTGCTGCCAAGCTTGATACCTGTGACATAAAATCCCCACCCGCTTTAATAGCGTTTTTTTTGGTGTTTTTGGAAAATTCGGGCCCATCCATCGACTAAATACTCAGTTATCACTTAGTTGGTCCATATCCGGTTGTGGTAGTTTCGGGAATAATTTGGGCATTATATTAGATTACCGGTATACCAATTTTGGTAGTTCGAACTTAGGAATCGGCGAATAAACGCCCAAAAGCAATCTATTCTATAGGAACAGCATTTCCCTCCCTGGTCACTAACTCTATTCTATTGGAACTGCGCATCCATCGCCTTTCGTACACATTCCAAAGTCATACATCTAGGGTTTTGTTCTTTGAATCTAAACTAAGCTACACCACATCATAATATAAGTTTCAAAACCAAACTTGGTATTACAAAGTACTTAATTGGTCAATATCCCGTGGTTCGAAATATCCTTGTTGTAGTTACATTTCAACAACCATACTGGGATTTCAACTTCTGGGAATTACAATATTCTGAATGAAGTGCTTCAAAGTTCAGCAACAAGTGGTTCAAGAAACTTGTATGCCAACTATATGGAAGCTGGACCATCCTATACCGGTCGTGCAGCTTCCGACAAGTGGTACTTTGAAATACATTTTGCAGTGTAGTTGTTTCCTGTACCGAGGCTCAGTGTCGCAGGGTGTATGTTTCGAAGGTTGTCGCGGACAAAGGTCATTGATGCCATATAAGGTCATAACAGACAATCAGTGGCCAACAACATTATACCGAATGCTAAACTGCACACAAGCTTGTTTTACAAGCTACAAAGTAGATAACTTATTAAAATGGACAGACTTTAGCATAGATTCAAAGGTTCCATATTGTACTGGTACCAAAATGGGTCCATGCACATTCAAACCTATCTATTTTCTATATGGAACCATATGTTCTTGGTCGTTTAATTGTTGCTTTCACATGTGTGGCAGCAGAAAGAACCGATGAACAGTATAAGAACTGGTCCGGGGTATTATTACCTCCACATGGAAGTGAGTCTAAGTCTATAAACGATCTACAATATATTCTGGTCAGGAAATATTTTCGACCCACGACACAAATTTCCACATGTATACTTAGTTGTGTAATAGCTTGGTTTATTTGCAGAATCCCCGTGGAGGTTTAACATACCCCGGTATACATATGTTCGCTATCATATGATTACATCTGTAAAACGTCACCAACACAGACAGATAAACATACAAAACCCGCTCGCACACAAACACACGAACTATCATCAGATGGGATTGAGCACAGGACTTGTGTTTACCACAACTGTTGTCCGACATAAAAATAGGTGACATATTGTTCTCGTCTTTTTCCGATAAATGGTACGTTTCGACTGAGTACATTTTTATAGTATTTGATATATAGGTATACGTCTCTCTTGCAACAGGGATGTTATAACAGTTGCGACAACAGGGATGTTATAACAGTTGCGACAACAAACACCAGAGTGTTATACGGAAGAGGTAAAACGCGTAAACACTGGCCAAAAAACAATGTTTACTTACACGCTGTCTATCGATCTTTACCATGAGAGATGAATCTGATAGCTAATAGACATACTCTGATATATTTTCACAAATCCAGGACCCAGACTGATTGCTTGTCTTGTATATCCATACTGTGGATCCATATAGCATTTTGAACCGAATATGTCTACCGATACCCGTCTAATGTATGGATATACAAGGGAGGCAACCAGTCTACGATCATGGCCGCCTCCATGCCCACAATGACAATCGGGAACGCCGAGCGGAAATCTACGAATTGGACCGATTCTACGCTCATGAATTACCTATGGATCTCCAAATGTGACGCGCCGGAATCGCCTAGTACACATGTCTCAAAACCAAACCACTCACGTGGACGCATGAACCGTCGATCGGTAAATTATACACTATATATATTTATGTCGAATGTACTGATAATCATATTTGTTATTACCCATGGAAATATAGTATTCCATAGTATTATCTTTCACATTGAACTTGTCCTGGCGGGAGGGAAAGGGGGGCACTTTCCGCCCACTCTCTTGTTGGTTTTTTGCTCTTATCTCCCGAACGAAAAAATTTAGAGCTGAGACTCCTTGGCTTTGTAAATTATCATATTGGGGTCATTTTGAGTCAATTTGCATGAACCCCCGAGCAGAGGATCATGGGTAAATTCAAAATGGCGGCCATGTGGGTACCAGAAATGTGATGTTTTCGTCATATTTCTTCAATTATTTTGCTTTTCTGTATGGAAAAGTGGGAATTTTATTTTTATTTCATATCAGATTATTATTTGCTAATTTTCCATGCAGTTTTCGCGAAGAAAAAATAAAAAGTTCGAAAATTCTGACCGAAAAATCGCCCCAAAAAATGCTCTTTTTGAAAATGACGTCACTGTGACATAATCATGGCGGCCATCTTGAATATTTTTTACATTTTCTTGTAGAGCTTGACCCAAATATATAGTGTGGTAAGTTTTAGCCCTAGAACCTTAGCGATAGCGAAAATATATAGGGAGTGGGGGGTACTTTCCGCCCCCTCCCTCTCCCAGGCTGCGGCACACCCGAAATCGCCAAGGCCAAATAGGGTTAAGTTGTATAGTCCCAGTGATGCCATAGTTTATTTTCGAATCTGACAGTTGAAAATCAACGCTGCAGATGGAACTGTCGCCAGGCAGCGGGTGATAAGTACAATTTGAACTGACAGCAAATAATTGCCTTTTGATTGGTCGTATCGGAGGGTCACGCAGTTCGAGAGTCGGGGCGTATACTCAGGAATAATGCACGAAATAAAGACTCGGTGCGGTAGTTTAGCCAGGGCCATGTGAGTCTGTGACTCTGGCCTCTGAGTGTGTGACTCTGGAAAAGTGAGAATGCTGTGCCTATTACAGTAGCCAATGCTGCAATAAAGACACTGTGCAGCTTACTACTTCACACGCCATATTCAGGTCTCGCATAGGTACAACTGTCTTTTAAATATATATATATCTGTAGTTATTTTGAAACCTTTTGCTGCCTATCTTCCTCGTGGTAATATATTCAGTCATCGAGAACAACTCATCCCTTCATTCATTTGGACATGAGCCAGAGATAGTAAGATGGCTCTGAGGGGAAAAAACAGTCACCGGTACATATATCTACATGGCTATTGAACCAAGTAATTACCGTGTGTATTTCTTCCGGATGGTGTTGATTCCTAACACTGAATGGTTCCGTTTGTATAAGCTAATGTTAAATATTTCTTGTGGTATGCCGTATCTACCCGATCCGGAGCATCACCTCAGTTTCGAATCGTTGAATTGGTTAGCAGCTTTCACACCTTTCATCCCATCATCATTTGTGATCTCTTTACATCTAATATGACTCCCCCCTTATATCCGGGTTCCATTAATATTTTTTTAATACGTATACATTGATGCAGAGTAGTGGAATGGTGTACGCAAATACCCTACAGCATTTCATATGGCTATTGTGCTGTTCCCCGTGAACAAAGCAGAATCTATGGAGATCACGTTATTTCCTCCGACAGGAAAGATGCTGAAGATATAACAGCTTCTTCTGACATTATCTAACTTCAGATTTTCTAACACCCAAAACAGACGGTTTTTTCTTCTCGAATTCTTTTGAAGTCAATGTTTACTTTAGTGGGTTAACGCCTGGCAGAGTCCTTCATATCCCGATTCATGACTGAAATATTGTTTTACCAAAGTTTGTGTTCTTTCTGGCAGTTTTTGCCGAGTTTGTTTAAGAAATCATACACACCTGGTTAACTGGCGGGGAACACCTTTATGACTAATGATGTTCTTTGACCTCAGGTTTGCCTCCGCATCGCCGGGTGTTGCTCTCTGACCACCAAGAGCTCTAGATCGACAACAGACAAACTATTTTGGTTATTAAACTATACCAGGGAAAGGTTAAAGGCTATAATGTGATCGATGTAATACTGTTTGGCTATTTTGCCCTCAGTGTCTCGCTTAAATTCGTCCCACTGCGAAAGAATGTTTTCAACGCTTATCAAGATATCACATTGCCTCTCAAAAACATCCGGCGACCAATCAGATCACAGGTGAAAATGCATCTTATCTTGCTAAGGGCATTTCATGCTTCACATGACACTACCCTTAGCTCATTGACTTCATTCTCCGTGTATTTCGCCCGACGTCAGCTTCTCCAAGCATCAACTCACATTCCGCTCCATTTAAACGATCCAATGAAATTATCCGTTTTCAAATATTTTGACCAATCTCATGCAGAAATGTCAATTTCCCTCAAGCGCTCGAGGCGCATGACTGTGGTATTCTACGCGAGACCAAACCGAAGTTGTGCGAATCAGCTATTTTATTTCTCACTCTAATGGTGCATGCTTCTTTGTTTTTCTTAGGGAAAATCATATTACAAACGGCCTAACATATTTGAAAAAAATTAAATCGGCTGAAGTTCACAGGGAAATTATATGCTTTTTATTTTGTCATGGGGGCACTTCGAGGCCCACCAAGGGATCTTTTCAATCGATCGCTTTCTGGAGGTGTGTCTTCGTTTTATGAATGTAATTGCGCCGATGTCGGATGTAACGGGACCAATCGGATGTGACCATTTGGGAAACGCTCCGATACACCCAGATAGCACCCGTTACCGCATGACTAGAGCAGAAGTTTCTACGTATGATCGTGCCATGCGTTCGGATGATGGTGAAAATGGGACATGTCATTACGTTTGTGAAGCAACATGTATTTGGATGACCACTGACACCCTTTTGGCTTTGCGAATATTTTTCCACGATGGTTTTCCTCTATATTTTATTGGGTGGGGGGGGGGAGGTGAAGCAGAAACCTGTAAGTCCTGTAACAAGGACTTCTAAAAGAACACACAGCATGCTGTCAATGGGATCAATTAAATGAAATATTGGTTGTAACTGGACTGAAAACAGCGATTCGGTTACACTATCTAGAAGCGTCTTTGCCTGCATGGTATAACACGCTACTTTGGGTAAGTGAAGTGGAACAGAAAGCAACTATTTAGTCTACGAAAGACTGCATGTATGCAGCTATCGTACGTTCTTATGGGTCTCTTTAATATTCACATTTACTCGATGTAACCCAAGTGAAAATGGAGAATAACGTCGGTGTATAGACAAACATTTTGTATGTCTTCCACCGGTAACTCAGGAAATACTAGTACTGTGGAATTCCTCCCTTTGTGGTTGGATGTACGTGTTTGTGTTAGAGACACCGAGAATAGTAACATTTCCTAGAATGTGATAGTTTATACGATAAGCTGTCTCACAATTTGCTTGTTTACAGTCTATTGCTCTACCTATTTGTCTTAACAACCGATACACCTGGCCTGATCTGCTAGCTTGCCTTGGTTGTTCGTTTTAGTTTCAGTTCCGTGTAATGTGTGACAAGTTTGGTAAGTAAGCTCCCCTTATCAGGTGTTACCACCATTACTAAACTCACTTTGATCGCACCGTCTCCAGACCGCGATGTTTACGCACTATTTAGGTCCGATTGCTTGTAGGAAGTTTACAACATGGTTTCCGTGCCACATTAGCTCGACGTGGTAATGTTTCTTTTTAAAATAATAAAACCAATCGCAAGGAAATTGCACACGTTGAGAGGAAAATAGCAAAGGTAACAAACTTTCTGTGTATATAACTCAGCCGGTATACAAATCGTTATTGCCGAAAGAAAAGCTTCTCACGATACGGCAGTCACTTTGCACAAGTTATCTCCCCTCATTCCCTAATCTAGTACTAACGTGAGAAGAAACAGGTTCCAATTCCAATAAAAGCAGATCTACAAAAACCGCTCCTCATCTTTAATTGTCGCTCATGTAGAACTGTAATCAACACCCCCGTTTCATTGCTGTGAGTATTGATCAATGACAGAGCTTCTCCACCATTTAGGGATGTATGTTCGAAACGTTAAAAATCCTGAAAAATGATCTGATGAAGCAAGCAAAAGCACATGAGAAGATGGGATTTATATATACCGTACACCTGTCGCCCCTCGCTGCCAAGTTTGACGGACCAGACATGTAACCTCAATCTGCCGAGAGCTGTTTTTGAAGGCGAAAACCTGGGCCTTGGTGCCAGATCTTGAATCAGCGATATGTAAGGAGCGTTTTGTTAGATCTGGTTTTATTCAGATTCTCAGAAACACTCAGAGGCCTTGCTCGTATAATGACATGATCAGCAGTGGGTGTCTTCGTCGATGTTGTAAAAAAATAATGAATAAATTTATTTAAGAATGCATTTATATCTCACCTTTCATAAACCAAGATGTGACAGCTGATATCATAGAGATCTATAAAACAAATTAGCGATATATAATGATCTAAATATCCCTCCCCTGCATGCTATATCTCAATTCATGCATGTAGAATTCGCCACTAATCTCGGTACGTAAATACATTCTCCGCCAACTGGCTGGTTTCCAGCAACTGCGAACGCATCAGGCGTTCTTGGAGAGTTAGCGTAGGAGATGCCACGATTGGTTGTCATGCTGCAGACAGACAATTCCATTGGTCGGTCGCTGTGGCATTCTCCCGATATGTCTCTATTCGACTAAGAGCTTGCAATTGACTTCGATAGTCTCCGAATGCAGGAGAACTCCCCCTGGCAATCTCTGACATTCTCCATCCCAGAGGTGTAGTAGGAATCTCCTCCATGTACTATCGTTTGTCTGAAATTCACCTGTGTCGTAATTCGTTGCGAAACTGGATATATGGATATAACATGCTTACATGACTTAGTTGGAGATTTATTAGGGAAGGAGTATGTAGATCTTTACATCTTTACCATTAAAGCCGTAATATCTGTCTATCTGTCCGTATTTAAGTTACTAAGCTTGAGTTAATATCTGATATTTGAGTTAATCAAATATATCCACATTGGTTGGCCAAGATGTGGATTACAATAAAATAGTACCTTAAAGTGTTTATCTGGAATGAGTTTGTAGATGTGATACCTTAAACTACCAAAGTATTGCCAAGTGTATCTACAATCATATTCTTCTACTTATTTCATTCTGCAAAACATGTATGCGCTTTTTAAAAATAATAGTATGATCACATTGTTCGGGGTTTGAAACAGAAGACAATATATTTCACCCCAAACTCTGATTTACATTACCCATTCCTAACTCAGGAACCAGTGGACGTACAGTCATGATCTATAGCTCATCGGACAGCTCTCGGAAATGGGGGTGCCATGAACATTTTTGGTGCCGGACAAGGGCACTGAAAACCACTAAAGAGATGTAAAAGCCTGAAATTTACTGAACATATCCTTTAATCTGTTTTATGTAGTTTCAGAATTGTAAAATATTAAATCGGTGATCGTTATTCGAAAATATGATTCACATTGTAACCCATATAATTTTTATATAGAACGCATTTTTAAGATATCCGCAGTCATCGTGGTGTATGAAAAGGTGGGATAAAAATGAATTACTAAACACAATTATCAACAACAACAACACTGACGAAGACACCCACTGCTGATCAAGTCACTGTGGTTTCTGGTCGTCGTGCGTCCATTTTTGAACCATGCGTGAAAATATTCAACATGATCCAGACTGCCCACACTGATTGCGTCTGCGTATCAGTCCAGTGAGCAGGCAACCACCTCGCTGGGGGTCTAATAGTACCCCAGCCACCAGTCAAATTTTTGGACCGGATTCGGGGCCTTCGCGCACATCGCCGGAAGTGACATCATATATAGTAAAATAGATATTTGCCGAACATTTCGATTACTTTTCAAGTCTGCATAATACCTCAGTTGACCTAGCGTTGAAAAGAATTATCTGGAGATTATTTTCCCTGTTTATCTGGACAGAGCATATGAAAAGTAGTGCAAAACTGAAGTTGTTCGGCCGGATTCAAACTGAACCGTGCGTACGTGGGTTTTCCCTCTATACGCCATAGCAACGTAGTAACGGTCAACTTCCACTATTGGAGGCAGGGATGGATAATGAACCCTGCGAAGTGGAGCATGCGCTGTGGGGAGGATGGTGAGCAGGTTGCCATGGACCCAATACCGCTAAGCCACGTAGAGCAATCTCAATGCATTTGCCTTTGGTGGGCGAAAATTGATAAACCAAGACGGGCTACATGTATCACTTATAAATTGGTCTGATACGTATGGTGTTAGAGACGTCTGCTGTTTGATGGAATAGTGTGAGTAGCTGGAGTTTAGGGTTTGATGTACGGAATTCTGTGTCTCGGCATTCATCACCGTCCCAAGCGAATGAAAATGGAGAAAAATAAGAGCCGCCTGATCGTACCACTTATAACTATGGCAAGGAACATACCATATTTTGGTCTTAAACAGCTTAATTACTCGGACGAACTATCTTAGAGTAAGGTGAACTAGCCTGCCTTTCTCATCACTGCTTTAAATTCTACTCAAAACTTTTTGCGTTTTGAATGCATGAGTTTTTACAATGTGTGAATAAATTTGCTGGAGAAAACAGAATACGAGCTAGTTTTTCTATTTGTTGAGATAAAAAATGAAATGACCTGGTAAACGTCTAATGCGTTCTTGTCAGAGACAATCTTATCTAATGGAAATCGATGGAAAGGCAATTTCCCGCCAACGACAAGCTTAGAGGGAGACTGGCATTGTTAGAAAATGACACCTTCACACGAAGTCAATTGAACCGAAGACAACTCCGAGTTTAGGCGTTAAAACAGAGCTGTAAGAAACATGAAAAAATGCGCTATATTAAGGAGATATCTGGAAGACTTGCGATACTACACAGACAGAATAGATTTTGTCCATTCCATCACTGACCGATGTTAGATTATTAGACTAGTTTGCGATCAGTGGGTCAATTTAGATGGCGTTAATAATGACACCATAGGGAGTAACTTTGGGGGACATTTTATTATGTTCTTTTTGAAAATAAATAAATTGAATTCTCCATCAACAATATATTTAATACAAAAAGCGATGTTTTTACCTACACTCGATATCTCTGTGGATGCTCAGGCTTGATTTGAACCGTTCATTTTTTCTCGGTTCAAAGGTTGGTTCTTTATCTGGGTGATCTGTTTAATTCTGACCTCCTGAATATCGGTATGTTTTACTTGATTTGCCTCCGAACTCGGGCATTTTAATCGGCTAAGCAATTCTGGTAAGTTAAACATTGCCTGCAGTTTGAATGACTATGAAGTAGATTCAGTCGCTCGCTGACGTTTTGGTTAGTCCTTTATTTCTCAAGAGTTCAACTAAGTACAGTACAAACTCGCCTTGGTTGGCACGTCATCGAGTCACCCCGAGATCTGGTATATCTCCGGGCCTGATATTACAGACAACTTGTTCCTGCGGATTGAGAGATATTATTTTGTTTGACATTTGGACGTGTGAAAGACAAGAATATTCCTCCTTGTATGTGAAACCAGAAGTATTGTTTCAACAAGTGTTAACAGCAATGTGCCAAATAAGCGTCCGCTTTTCACGTCCGACGTCAACGAGAGTTCGCTTCAGCGTTCATCTATGAATCAATAGCCAGGTAAATCGTACGTTTACACTACTGTCTGGTCTTTTATGTACAAGATCCTTCCTCAAATTCTCATCTTCACAAATCCAGGTAAATCCTAAATCCTAACAGATCGATCGATACACTGGCTCGCGAGGATGCAACTTCCATGTTCCTCTAAATATGGCCGAGGAGAGTTCTACTAAAACGTGTATGCCAAACATATTAAACTCAACACAGGTGCTAACTATCTAGCAATAAATGTGGAGTGAATTTATCTTAACGTAGTAGGAGCGGTGATATGGCCAATGAGTGATAGTATTATTAGAAATCTGGTTAAACAATCAGTTTAGTGACCGCTTCTTGAAGACGATACGCACCCTTTGACCTCGCGCGTGTCACTCCGAATTTCACAAGTGTCTGGGATATCTTTAATCCATGCTAAGTTCTGGCACATGTAGGTGTTATCCATCGACGGCAATCACGAGTTGTCAGGTGTATTCATGATAAATGACCATCCAATTTGCTCCCGCCATGTTCGTGATGGACTAAACCTTCCACTATGATGCGGTATATCAAATAAATACGCTCAGTATCAGTGGAATACGTTATGGTCTATGAACCCAGGACAGAAACAACGTTATGGGTATAGAGTAACATTGTTTACAAATCATCAAACATGTAACCTTTTCCAATATTCGTGTATGCATACAATGAAATAGATTATGGAATGAGATTTAGGAAAGCTCATGGGTTTGTGCGAACATCACCAGAGTCAGGCTCACTAGAACTGGGATCATTCCTTAGCGGAAAATCCTTTCCCGCCCTAGCATAAATTATAGTCGCATTTTGATATATATATAAGACTTGCTCTTGAGAAACAAACTAACTTTGTAGCATGGAATAATGAAATATATATCGACTGCAACATGATCACTTGGGAAATCAGCAGATATTTGATCAGTCGCTTACTACATTGTCACATACCATTCACCCATCAACGCTATAATGGCCCGAGTACACTTAGTAAAATAAAATTGTGAAACTGGCACGAAGGTATACTTGACATATACGCAATGAAACACGTCTTAAATTAGATCTTGGGTACTTGTACAACCATATATCCCGAGCAGTGGTCCCTGTCTCCGTTATAGCTGTTCTGTTAATAACTCCCTTCTGCCCTTCACTGACTGATTCGTCTCTTGCACGGGATAACAATACTCCATCTTATTACCACTTTCTCTACATTCGATAGGTAATGGGCCGAAAACTTTGGTGCGAGATCCGGAAAGTAGTAACTGGACTAAGTAGAATCGGCTTTTAGATTTATGGTCGATTGTCTCTTTACGGACTATCAGGAAAGGTAACAAAGGGGAACAAATATACTTATCAATGTCCGTCTATGTCCAATCACTGACATGATTGGCAGACAGCAGGTCACTTCATTTATAGGCCAATTTTATAGTAATAAATATAGAAACTTTCCCATGGCATCATATTGTACATCCATCTGTCATGTATAGATACAAGATATAAAATTCACACATTGCTACAGTAAATCGATATCCAACATTTGATCATTTTACAATCTGTGTATGAAGAGTGAAGGATTGACCTTGCATTATCCGAAGTTTTCATTATTACATCAGCATTGATAGTCATGCGAGGAAGCAGTAGAAATACAACCAGATATCACAAAAACAAGAAACGGAACAACTCCATTATTCGAAGGTTGAAATTTGGCGAATTATAGGTCGAAAACCATATAGAATAAACTTTAGAATAAACTTTATTGCTCACTTATGCCCGAAGGCTAAAGGCACGACATATAAAGATACAATAAAAACACACACATGTACATAAGACAGAGCAGTAAGCTCAGGTTCAGCAGAACGTTATCAGATTGATATGGCATATAATGGCATAAAGTGGCAGGGGTGGTTCGTGCATAAATATTATAAGGATCTATACCTTACTGACAGCACCCAGAATTACTACTTTGTGACACAGGGCATGCATTCATATATAAATCTACCTACAGCATTAATGACAACCAGCTGGTTACAGGTCATAAGTAGTTTTAGGGTATATTCGCAAGGTCTAAAAAGACTATGGCAGAAAAAGTCCCTGATGACATTTAACATACTTTCCCTTTCTTTTTTATATTTGGAACAAGCAAGGAGGAAATGTATTTCATCATCTACTTCCTGACAAGAGCGACAAATACGCATTTCGGCAGGAATTCCTTGATATCGTCCTCTATTAATTTCGAGGCTGTGTGCACCAATTCTAAATTTAAACATTGAAGCACGATATTTCCTATTTGGGATAGATAGAATAGTCTCAGCTGATGAGAAGTGCGTTTTGAATAAGCAGTAAGTTCTCATTTTGCTAAATTTAGAGATCTGATCCTTCCAGATCTTAGCATATTTCTCAAGGAGTAGCTGCTTAATAAACTTTAGAGTGGATTTGGGAGATCTACATTTCTGATTTTCTCATATATTTCTGATATATTAGATTTATGTGAAATTGGAATCATATCCTCGCGGAAGGCTATCACTGTCTGGAAAATCCCATAACTGCATCTTAGGTTGTTAGACCATATGAAAATAATATCTTTCATTGGTCGTATCAGTAGGTCACACGGCTCGGGATACGTGACCTATACTCATCACTGTTGAGTATAGGTTACCTCGATATAAGGTATTTCAGTCAGAGGAATATGTGCCTACCTCTGGAGGAGCGAGAATGGGTTGATTTATCAAGTTAAAAAGATAGATGCAAGTTACAAAATTCAAATATTATTCGAGTCAATCCATATCCAAAATTTGATCATTTTAGAATCACTTAATTTGTTAAGAGTGAAAAATCGATCTTGCATCATCCAAAGTTTTTAATAACATACATTAACATTGACATATGGTGAAGTAACCAGATATCTCGAAAACCGGAAACGAAATGTGTAATAACGGAACAACTCCATCATTCTGAGTTTGAAACCGGGCGAATTAAAGGTCGAAAACCATGTACTGACATGAGGTAAAAAATTCATATCGAATGACCATATTTATGAGAAACTGGTATCATATCCTCGAAAAAGTCAATCACTGTGTGGAGAAGCTCGTGAAGGCGAAGTTCGACTACTAGAATCCGACACTCGAGACCCTCATAAATTCTGAAGTTTTGAGATACCGTTTAATGAACTGTGGTTATTCTCGTCAGGAGTTTGCGTAGTTTACACCGTTTTTCCCCCTGGCCCGCTGATATCAAATCTATACAGTTTCTCTTTAGTGATAATTGACAAGAGCTGCATGAAACATTAGGCTAGAGGAAGCTACTTTCCAATTTTACGCCAAATTACAGGTTACATCATGCCGAAACACACCTAGTACAGCCCTTTTCTTGGTGTTCCTGACCAACTCAATACCATCAGCGAGGCTGTGATATCTAATCTAGCAATCAGATACATGTAGCGCTGCTGAAAGAAATCAAATTAACGTATAATATTTATATGAACATCAGGCCTTTAATGTCTTATAGCGAGTAAAGTCATATTTTCGCCTAGAATTCCTTTATTTTTTTTAGAAAATTCAAATTTTCTCTCCTCAAAGTATCAATCATATACAGTAACCAGCAAATATCCCAGACCTTGTTCATCCAACCAAATTTTTCTTGTATGAATATGAAGTATATTTTCAGTGATAATATCTATTCCTTCCAGCTTTCATACCCTGCATACAGGGCTTGGATTTATCTCACCTAATTTAATTCACAGAATTCGAACAATCTCACGAGTTAAACCAACGTTACAAAAGCTCTTTGCAGGAAGTGAGCTACTCTACAAGACGCATGGTATCAAACATGTTAATTCCAGGTTCTTAAATTGACCTCAGCATCTCTGGAACAACATTCGTATAGCTTGTGTCTAACTCATATCGCTAAACTCGTAGTTCTTCATGGTGTACAAATGAACAGGCACAACTGAGATACCCCGTTGGTAAAACACAAAATCACGCGTAATGATACATAGCGATGACATTTTCTTCGCAACAGTAAACTATCTTCCGTCACCGTTGTTGTTCTGATTGACAAGACCATCAGGACATACATCGGTAGCATAACCACCCACGTTTGCTGAAACGACCCTCACTACCAGGCCCTTCCCTCTCACTTTCTCCTTGTAATACGTACTAAACTGTACTGCCAACGTAATAATTCATTGATGACGTAGCGTACTCTGTCAGCAAATCAAGTTGTTCGCTTTGCTCACAACTATAGGGATGCGTTTCGTCGGGGTTGTACGTTGATGAAATTAAACACAAGTCGCCTATATGTTTAACTCCAATATACGAACTTTACTGTATGGACAAGTAACGATACAAACATATAACAATTCACAGTCGGTTGGATATGGAGCCTAAACTAACTGGTCCACAGTGTCGGTGCATCCGTGCATTGGAATGATTTCAATGATTGATTGAAATTGTAGTTTAAGGGCCGCTTCCCATTCGGATTTCGCGGCCCATCAACTCAATGTTTTATTCGAATTTCGCGGTACATTACTTTGTTTATTGAATATCTTTTCCAGCGCTAAATATATAAATAAATAAATAAATAAATAAATAGATTTCAATGATTACAGTCCCACTATATTTATGGATGATGACACAATAGTAAGATTAAACAAACCTACAATTCACAGTTGGAAACTTTAAGTATACACAGCTGGTTGAAACAGGTTTTGACATATCATTACATAAATACACACAATCAACACCTAGCATATTGCTGTCTATAATCCAGTTCAGACAGGAAAGATGTTACGACATCAGAGACACCTGGAATCACAAGTATTCCCGTGTCAACTACATGTAGCTGAGTGTCTGACATCTTATTACATATAACAATATACCAGGTAATTATCACATTATATTAAAACTACTGAATATCAGAGACATCACAATACAACCTCGCTACCAGGAGCGAGGGCTTTGCTTTTGAGATTGCAGATTTCAGGGATCAGGCGCTGACTTTTAGTCTGCCAGTGTGTGTCATTTGCCATGTCAGCCAATCAGTAGCGCGTGCGTCACAAGTCCACTCTATATTTGGCGATTAAATTAGGGTCAGCTTGTCTCGTGGATATGTAATGATTTTGGTACAGGTCATTCGCCATTAGCATCTGCACTTGACTGACCCATCGCCATTCGCTTTCCCTTCACCTAGCTACGCAGATCAAACTGCGGTAGATAAGAATATTAGCCGTATAGAGGGCGATGGTTTGACCACGGTCGGTGTAAGGTAGACCATGGTGTTTGCGAAGATGCATTGATGATTCCGTTTTATATTACATACCTGCCTGGATGCTTGTGTTAACAGCAACGATCGACTACTGAGTAATCGAGAATGATGCATATACTTCTTTCGTGAGGTTTTTGTGAGACATGAATAAACCCAGTTTTATTGCGGGGATCTACCTTCATATCCGCTTTGAGAAATTAATATCAATAGTCCTGATGATGTGGAAGTCTGTTATCAATTACATCAAGTGAAATATATATTTTTTTTTTAACGGGAATCCAGCATGGCGTCGGGTTGCGCTATGTAGGTATTACCAGGAAAGCATGCAAGCATGATATATGAAAACTGGTAACGATGCTGTATATGCATGTGATGCAAGTCACTATTTTGATAATGTTAACTGAAACTCCGCTTAATAATTTTTATTTTTTTATGCTGTATTTCCAAACGAGGCATTATCCACTTCAGGGCGCCCCGAGCGAGTAACGCATGAATGGCACGCGACAATCTGATGGATTTTCATGGCAGAGCGTATCACTAATCAGCAATGGTAAACTTGCCCCTTAATTACTAATGATCAATCACTATCAAAGTTATGACGTAACGAAATAGTCGGAGTACTCCACAGGTTGGGTAATATAGTCTATCATCTGGCTATTTCAAACCCAGGAGCAGATATTCAGCAGGATTGCAGCAGCAGATTAACCTTCAGGATAAATGATCGAGGTCCAACAGCCGGTCAATGATAGTGGTATGTTCTGAAAAGAATAACGTAACATATTATGTTTTTTTTTTATATTGATATATTTATTTCTGTTAGAGTGTTGACAATGGAAAGTTATTGATGAATGTTCGAGTTACGTCTAATAAAGGGATTATTTAATGTTCAGGAAAGATCCTCGCTGGGCATGAGGAATATTTGGAGTCAATATAGAGACAGCCGAGAAGTCATTAACAATGTTATCTGGGGGGTTTTCTGGAAGTTGTGGGAAAACACTTTATTTGTGGTTTATACCACTGAGGTATTGCTGCATGTAATTGAACAGTATTTCTCGGGGCATCTTTACGATGGTTTCTAAGGGATTCAAAGATGTTTCCTAGAAACTAGTCCTAGTCTTATTTGCAAGGTTTTCTACAAACATCAGTCTTTCCGGAGAAGTCTTCACAATGTTTACCAGAAGGTAGATGAACAGTATTCCCATACGCGTGTTCAAGAGGACTTCTAGAAAGCAATTTATCAGTACTCCCAGATATGTGTTCACAGGGCTACCAGAAAGTATAATGGGACAGAATTTTAAGTGAGGAGTTAATGCACAAAGGTTACTAGAAAGCAATTTAAATGTGACATGCAAAGGTGGCAAAAAAAAAATTATTTTATTTTTTTGCTATATTTGAATTGATGGTAAAGGATTTATTGTATTGGTAGAAAAATCGATTAAGTCTCGATATTCAATGGAAAATCGCTGAACGATGATCTATCCCAAAACAGGCACCACTTATATCCCTTGATTTTGGCGCTGTATTTAGTAAATGATGACATCATCTAGGCTTAGTATTCTGTACACAAACATGACAGGTGTTGGCTTCCAAGATGCTTTGCGCTACGCCCCTTTTACCCCTGTAGCCGTTTTTTGCAGGATTCTTGCGGAAACCTGGATCGGTTATTTCTAATGGGGTTTATTTTCTTACCTTCAAATACATTTAACAGTTTTTCTATATATTTTTCACAAATTACCCTAGAACTATATGTTGAGGAAATATATATCGGTGAGTCGCCACGGATATCAATTCGCCCATGGTCGTCTTATTCGTTTACTGGGGCGACAGATGACCTCAGGTCAACTCCGGTACAGTCCGTGAGACCCTGGCAGCTCCAACTGCAATCTAGCCCCAGAACTCACTTTAGCTGCGAAAACTGACCTCTGGCCTAGTGGATTTCTGGGAGCAGAAACGGAAACGTCTCACGTGTTTGTTTACTTTCTTATTTATTCTACTTTTTATATGTTTTGTACTCTGTCCCAAATGGGATGCTCAGTGCAATAAAGAATCTTATCTTATCATGCACACAATTAATTTTCGGCGGAACCAATCTCGCATTCGTCTATTTCCGTATTGGCGGAAATTAGCCCAGTTGCTGAGTTCTGGTGATAGATTGCTATTATTCAACTAAACATAGAAATAGTTTTGTATAATTTGAATGAGTTATGTTCGTTTGGTTAAAATTAACTGAATTTCACAATAAAATGCACCCGGATCTCTCGATTATCAAAGGCACTATTTCTTAGCCGGCTCACTGCGTGATCGTCATACGCTCCCCACCAGTGGGGATTTGTGCGTTCTATGTGAGAGGCTTGTTCCGCCAATACGGAAATAGCCGAACGTGAGATTGCTCCAACTGGAGATGCGCGAATCAGAACGTAATGAATGCCTGGTGTTGACTGTGTTTGTTGACGTCGCCGAACGCACTGGATCGCGTCATGGCCACGCCAGTGGAACGGAAGACGTCGTCGCTGTGGAAGCGTAAAATTATCTCATGACTGCATGCCGCGCTATAGTTCAGATTTATCTCCAAATCTCTCGGACATCGTATGGCACGAATAATAATCAAATAGAAAGGCTGTGAGCCTAGATAACGTCACCGAATGCAGCGCACCACCGTGCAAAATCAAGTGGAAGTAATCACTCTCTCCTCCTGCAAATGTTGGGCAGCTTAGTTTTTAATTATTCAAAAGAACTTACAATCGACCAGTGTGGGAAATATTTAGTGTAAGTGAAAAGTTCATTATTTCGAAACTATTAACTCGTATTTTATTAAATACTGAAATTCGTTTGCATTCCACCTTTATCTGAATTCCCAGAGACATATTCGCAAGTGTTACCAGAAAGTCCATTTTACTGTATTTAGTAGGTCGTCTAAGCATTCACAATTTTCCTAAAGATTCAATATTCAGAATCCTGATTACGTTTTATCCCACTTCTATACCTTGATGCAATGTAGGCCCCCAACATCCATGACAATTAAATGACAAGTGGGGATCGTAATACAACTGAATTAGCCTGTCACCTCCTTCATGTAACATGACATCAACTTAATTGCCAGCGCGAGGTCCCTGGACTGTCGCAGTCGGAAGCGCATGCTTTAATTTGGTGTATCGGGTTACATATAGGACTTCACGCCTTGCGACACATACGCTATATGCGTTGACAATTTAATTAGTTTCGTGTTACATAAGCGATGCTAGATTTCTGGATGAGTGATCACCTGTCATGTAGCTCAATGAATGCACAATTCATCACGTGATTGAGAGATACAATACGTCATCAGGATTTAGGTCAATTGGCAGTATTTCCAGACAGAGATGCACTTCCAGGAAGCGATTGAACAATATATTCGAGTTGATTTCACAAGGATTTGTGGAAAGCAATTGGACAGTATATTTCCGGAGAGGTGTTCACAAGTTTTTTTCACGAACGCGATTAAACATTTTCGTTGAGGTTACGGAAAGCGACCGAGCAGTTTATACAGATGCGTGTTCACAATTGTGTTTAACTGGACAGTAATTACGGGGGTGTGTCCACAAGGGTGTCTAGGACACCATTGGACAGTATTTCAGGGGGTGTTCACAAGCGTCATATCTTTGCTTGAAAAAATTGAACGGTATAAGAAAAGAATGTTATAAAAAGCGACTGACATTCACTGATCTGACTCCATATTAGATAAGACAATAGCTAGTCATTTGTCATCCTTCAATAATTTCCGCGTCGACAATTTTGAGACCTTTTTGAAATAAGCTGTTAGCATTGATATGTAGATATGGAATAAAATTATTAACAGCTTAAGTTTATTAACAGAGCGAAGCAATTAATCAGCTTTCAATGATACCAGCAAGACGACACGATTCTCTTGCGCGCGCTAAAACGGCGGAAGATGTTCCCGAAAAGTCGAATTGGCTGAAAACCAAACTGGTTCCAGAGAATCAGGTATGCAAAATATTCCGTGCACCGAATAATTGAAACTACTAAACTATAAAGATCCCGGCACAACGAAAGATTATAACCGCAAATCGATTTTACAGTAAGAAAGCTGAGTGAAAGACGTTTATAAAATTTTCTTGTTTCTTACATATCAAATAGAAGATAGATGGGTGAAGCGATATGGGAACCAGGAAATGGCCTACATTAATTTGGTCTTATCAATATCATATTTTCCGGTACTCCGATTCATTCTGTGTACAATTGGTAATTCTAACATCGGAATGTCGAGGATTTCAGTATGATTGACATCTTTTGATCTATCAATAAGAAAATCAAATATGTTTGTAATGTGGATGATTGATGAATCCTTTGTGTGGTTTATAATTATTCCCATGTCGATGGACGATTTTACACTGACATGGAAATTGCATTTTGCAAATAAACGTGGTTTTAGCATGTTTCATATCAAAACCGAATCAATTATATAGCTATCATCAGCCAGGATGTAATTTCCTATGATTGGCGCTTGAATACACTTAGCATTCTCTTGGATCGAATTCCTCTGCACGGTTATTCACGTTTGATGTGTTGTATAACAAAGACGAGAAAAGAATCTCGTCCAGCATGATTCTGATATTGGTTACTGGTTAACTTTGATGTGTCATAAATACCCGGTAAGCACCATCACGGTCAGCAATGACCACCGTGTAGAAAAATGTATTAGGACCTGGATGAGAGCGAAATCTCACTAGGTTATGAATATATGGAAAACATGTTAACTGCATTAAATCTACCATAGGGCCATTACTTCATATCAGGTCGTGTTGACTGAAGGCGTATGGACATGGACGAAATGCTTCACACTACTAGTAGCTTGTTAATAAGCATATCGCTGGACTACCCCAGGAACCGAAAATAGCTATGGGCTATGGGTTATTGAAAAAAGTCCATGCGGATCTGGTCTATTTGATATGGTATTTACAAGTCATATTTGTCTGTTATATTTAGTGTATAAGGCGGCTAGTATTGCATATCGACCTCTGCAACTAAAGAAAGGAAATATTGCAAAGAAAATGAAGTATTTGAAGGCAATACAATATTAATAAAATGAAATATTGTGAAGAATTGCTGGTAAATAGATCACCCTATATATAGTACCAGTAAGACAATTGCAATTAAATACATTCAAATTATTCTGAAACCATTTCGATTGATTTTAGTTGAACAATAAATTGTATTTTTATCATCCCACAAGTAATATTTGAACAGGATGCTTTATTTTATCGCTGTTATTGTTCTCCGTGGCGTGTATATATGTATATTCATATTGTCCACGAACCACTTTCGTATCAGTTTCAGCTTAGTCCCATATGGATGTGCAAATAAAATGTTCCTCTGTGATGATGTCCCATGCGGGAGGTGCTCTTGTGGTGGAATATGTATAAGTGTAATCAGTTATTCCCTGGGGGCTCCTCTGTACGCGCATCAGTTGGAAGAGGAAACTTTTGACCGCTCCCTATCTCACTTATAATTCGCGTCATGAATCCTGAGAGGTAGACATGTCGGCTTTTATCCGTTCAAAGATGATTGATGACCACCCGCCTTATGATATACTGGTCGTAGATGGCCATCGTTCTCATGTCCGCTATCTGGTCAGTAGAGCGTGCAAATACGGACTGGCTATACTCGGCATGTCCAGACTCCGACCCTGGTCATCAATCACCGCTTACTGGTGCGATCACGTTACCATTCAACCAGAGGGCTATCATTAAATCCACCAGGAGCAAACAAACAAATATTTCCTTGTTGTTGTTTAACACGTATAGAAATGTTGTGTTACTGTAGTAATTGCAGGGAGTACGTGTCATCAACTTGACCCGATTCTTGGAACCTGAGCGACCAATAGCAATTCAGAAGACAAGCTTTTATACCGATTGGGCTTACGGACACAATTTGACAGATAATATTGGATGCGCATTCCGGAAAAAATCTCAGTTGACCCCCCAGAACGTCCTTTTCCGCTGATGAACAGAACAAAACAATACTGCAAATAAATAAAGTGTAAATGATTAACTTCTATCTAGTTTACTATAACTTTACTTCCATACAAATATGTTAATGTTTTATAGAAGTCTTGTAATTGACCGTGTCAATTTGGTATTGAGCCGAATTGGTCGAATGAAGAGCGGATCTGGATATATAGAATATGGGCCCCAATTCCCTCATCGAGTCACTTTTACTTCCTTTGTAAACCATACAGTGAGCGTCCGGACATCTTATATTCGTCCTATATATTCTGGTCATATTCCGTATATGTTATACAACAAAACCAGACACGAATTGATATGAAAAAGTGATGGATCCATCTTGGTAACAAACGTGGAATGCATTTCAATTAAACCTTTATTCCCTGTATCGCAATTTTATGGACATTTCTGCAGTATTGGAATTCTGGATGTTGTGATTCACCATCTAACGTATAAAATAATGGCGATCGGCGATGGTCAGTATATGAGATTTCGATGGATTCATCAATCGACATGCAAGGAGATGATGGGTCAGCTCTTCCCTTAGACTGTTCAACAAAACCTATAAATTGCGTTTGATCCTTTCGACCCTATAATATGAACCTGGGGTCCACACAAATTCTACAATTCACTGGATACAAAAGCATGATCAGCTTATATATTCCAGAAACCAACGCTTTCATATCGTAGACGGTTCGCACCATACGACTTGGATTGATGTCCGATTATTCATCGACACATGCCGATACACATATGTAATTAGTCCGAGATTCCTATGACTTTCAGCCAGACGACGGATAATTTCTGACAGATTGTCTGGCTAGGGTCAGAGTTTTCTTCCTTCAAAAAACGCAAAATGGGAGAGACCACGGAGTCGCGCGACCTCATCCCTATAAAAAAATACTTTTAAAAAATATTCGGCCGTTCTTTAACACTTAACTCATACATATATTTTTAGTGAATAATTTCCCTTCATCGTCAGACCAAATTTAACAAGATACGTCATATTTTCCCCAATCCTTTCGCCATCGATATAACTGATATGCTGCGTAAACCGGCATACGACACGAAGATCTGAATAACGTCACGACGGTGTTTCGCAACTTTTCCGTCTAAAGAGTTCGATCTCGGCAATGTACACGCTATACACGTTAAAAAAGTCGGTGTGCGAAGTACGCATATCCCTGCCTCATTAGATTTGACGATTCGGCGTGATTTGAATCGTGATCGAATTCCTAAAAGTAACGAATCAAGACCCAAATGCAACGCCACATAGATTCAGCATTTGCGGCATTGATATCCAAGACGAGGTCGTGCTTGAATTGTACGTGTCCCAATCTAGGCAAATGTGGTATATCAGGGAAACACCGTGTTCCGCGGTATTATATGTGAGTTGTACGTGTCCATGCGTGGAAAATTGTTCTTCCTGGAAAGACTAAATCAGAAGACGGTTCAGCTGCATCCAATTAAACAGGAGTGGAGACCTTCAGTTCTTGTACCTGATAATTCGAGAAACACAGAGATAAATAGAAAACTATATGCCTTGTCGATAGTAACAAGGAAACTATCTTATATGAGCGGTAAAATTGTCGGTTAACTTGAACTTGCGGTTCACTTATACTTGCGTCAGATTCGATAATGGCGAACAGCCAACATCCACAAAGATGATGAAGTTCTGTGTCGATAGCGTACTCCAAACGTATACTGGGAAGAACAGCATTCAAGAATACACATAGGCCCCTTTCTATCTCACACAGAAATACCATCGTGTTCGGAGGTATTTCATTTTTCAAAGTTCTTATACCAATTTTTGCCTTATTTGGTGATTCAAAAGAGGGTGTAATCCGACACCTAATATTTTTTCGTGTAGACTTATAGTCCAATATTGATATAATGGCTTTCCCGGCATATCTTATTTCGATTAATAAATCCTTATCGTGTCGAAAGGAAATTGGCGACGACTGATTTCTAGGAAGGCAAGGCTCCAGAATTCATCAGGCTTGAAAAAGCTGAAATATTTTTCTTCGCTTAATTTAAAAATGCATGATGATTTTTATATGTCGGTGAAAACAGTGATAAAAAATATATATCTTTATTCCGAAAGTTACGCTTGTAAAAGAAGTTAATTGGGTGACAATATAAAAGGAAATTTGGAGACTAAGTTTTCCACAAATTGCTCTATTTAAATTTATATGATTCAGTGATCACAAAAAAATCACCCATTTCAAATCCCCCGAATGAACAGCTTTCACAAAATATATAACTAGTGTTATTGTAATTTATTTGAGTAAAAAAAAAACAAGGTATCCAAAATCGCTAGGGACCCCTCAGAGACTAACTTTTCCCACTGGAAGTACGTGAGACAAATGTATAAGACCATGAAGCAGAAAGCTCAGCTGCATAATAAGACCAAATATAATGCAATCCAGAATTCGATACCTGAATCAGGCGATACTAAGTTTGGAATAAGGCAGTGTATTGCTGTGTGGTCATATAGTGGTTAAGGGTAGGTCGATGTTTCGAATAAACAGTCATACACCATCATCTCTATATGGTTCGTCTGACAATGCCGTACAGAGTATACAGACCTGAATTATCGAGGATGCCATACACGGATTCCGACTACAAAGTAGCTATTCACCTAACCCCGATATAATCACAAGAATATCATTTAATCATCGAGAAAGAAATCCAAGCTAAGGAACTGCTGATCAATTAAGAGTGCTGAATTTACTTATCTATATTGTGAATTTACAAGACTATCGAAGTTAATTCACAGTTGATTGATGGACAACGTTCACCCTGGGCTATCGGTAGAACTAAGCGATAATGTAACTTAGATAACCGTAATAAATTCATTTCCAAGTATATCTGAGACATCGATACGATAAGAGTCATGATCATACATACCGATATTGAGAACAGTGAAAACAAGAAAATATCAATACACGAGTATCTGAATTCCGCCATGATAGAAGCAGAATTATATCATATGAGCCATTCGTTTAGTACTGTACACACCACAGAAAAGAGTGAAGTTAAATCTGAGTCATCAACCGAAACAACACTTCACCGACTCAAATTTTAACACACCGTTGACTCAATTTATCATTGCAAAAAAGACAAACTGCTGAGGTCCAATGTTTGCAACAGTCAGGATTCCTGCTTTTTACACTGAAAGGTTCAGATAATAGTCTGCTACACGAAGAGACCGCCAGGTATGAAAAGTAGGCCTACCGAGAGGAAACCCCTTTGGCGACGACTGGTAACCAAGAAAGATTTAATGTCCAGTATTATGTCGCGATCATTTAAATCTCCGCATCCGTATCAGAGATTACAGCCGTCTCAACTGGGTGAAAGGCAGACATCTTGGTGTTGGCCTTAAGTGCCCCTGTTAGTCTCTCGTGATTATAGTCTGTACCTAATGGAAAATCTGCAGTGAGTTTGATAACTCGACCAATAACTACGTTGAACTAAATGAATAACTGCCAGAGAGGAATAAATCCATTCATCAAGCGCGCTAATTACGTATTTGTCTGGGACAATAAAGTTAATGAAAAATGCATTTGCCGGCTTTTCATTTATTTGCTCGACCAGATTCAGTGGTTGTCAGATTGCTATCATAAGTGAATAATGAACCCCCGTACAAACAATACTGGTACGGCTGTCACTAACTGACTGTGCTCCTGAATCACACCCATGTATTATATGCTGGTGGGGATTTGATGTCTTTACGTCCGATATTTCGCTGAAATGGACTTTGTCTATAGAACAGAGATATGAAGTTAATACATCGAATTGGTCCGATAAAAATATATGTACCAGAGCGGTTACAGTCGTTAGAATAATTTATTAATGTGCACATTCAATGCTGTGTCTAAGGGAGCGTTCCCATTTAACGTTCGTGTTTTCATGGTTTAAACCATTTCGTTTAAACCATGCCACGAACGATGGGTGTATCGTTGGTTCGTTTTTTCAAAAAAACCATTGAAAAAACGAACGACGAAAAAACCATTGCGTTCGTCCGATGGTTTTCTATAGAGTTTCCAAGGCTGTGACTTGCTGCAGAAAAAACGATTAAAAGTAGTTCCGCCTGAGTGACATCACACTAAGACACGCCCACACACTGCTCGAATGATGGTAGCTCAAACGTGTAGGCTGTTAAGCCGTCGATAACAGGCCTACCGGTATATACCCGGCACCGTATTAAACTGACGAGAATTTATAAATATAATCTATCATGAACTATTCAGTGTTGGGTTTTTTCTTTTTCTTCTGCTTCTTTTTGGGTCCTTGTCCACGAAATAAGTCAATGTTTGCATTTACTACCCGTTGTGAAAACTACGAGCGCCATCTGATAATATTATCGCAGAAGTATAGCTAGCGGTATCTCTACATTTGAATTATGAATTTAGATTGCGCTACTTGTACAATGAATTTATTAACACCACTGCCCATAATAATTATATCGGCCACGAATATGTCTAACTTTAACTTTACTCTATTATTTTCTAATCCAGAATCGCAGAAGGCCGCTATCGATTGCGTTTTCATGATAAAAGGATTAGAAAATAACTAAAAATACTCTTCATTGTAGAGTGATTTTATTCACCGGAAATCGCTCTGAACGCTTCCCCGGGGATCTAGACCCCAGGAGCTTCCGGAACTCAGGCGTCCCCTCGACACTCCCCTGAAGTGCTATGATAGTAGTCCCTTGCCTCGTGAGGCCGTACCACTATTCAATTTGCTTTCGACGCCCAGCCAAGATTCACATCTCACATTTGTTCAGGAATAAGACACCAAAAATTTCTTGTAATGTTGAATGATTGATATTATTTTTTATTTAAATTCATTTAAAAACATACGCAGCGCTTTTGTGAAGAATGCCTAAATTTCCATGTCAACACAATTTAGTGTTATTCTTGAAATAAACATTTTCGTTTCAAAGTTATTAATCATTTGAAATGCCATCATGTCATGTATTTTGCGATACATACTAAATGATATAAGAGTTCAAATAAGCGTGGCTTGAATTTTCCGGCAAAATTTGTCTATCTGGCCTATGCAAGTAATATATTTAACTCCATGGTTAAACTGATGTTGTATGACCTGCCCGCAGTCTGACTGAAGAGGAGACCATGGTGGGCGAGGTGGGGAGGGGGGGGGGAATGACGTGTACGAGATTTACTCCAATCTCCTGAGAGTATCTAGAACACCACACCGCCATTTTCAATATCGATTTCCAGCCGTAAAGACGTACTCAACAATATCATCCGTAAACAACAACAACAACAAACAACAACAGTGAAGCTGTTCAAGACGCTACCTATTGTAACTACTGGACAATTCTGAGACGGAGCAGACGGAAGTGGTTGGACCAGAACGAAGAAATAAAGTGCCGTAGACCGCGGGGCCAGACAGTTCAAAATGAGTACCGTATTTATTTATACCCGGCCGGTTGTTTAGGCCTAAATAAATCTCCGCTTACTGCAGGTCCACAGGGGCTTGTAGCTGGTCGGTTATTAATTATGATATTAATATTTATATATACTCTCCTCCTACTCTGTATATAGAGTAGGAGGAGAGGATATATAAATATTAATATCATAATTAATAACCGACTAGCTATACAAGCCCCTGTGTGCAGGTCCGGAAATAGGGGTGATTCTACTATTCCACGGAAAAGTATCTTGAATATGACGGAAAAGGTACTTCACCGATGATAACTTGTTGTTGTTGTTGTTGTGGATATGAAGGTATGAACGTGAGCGAAATCTTTTTTACATCGAAAAACTTATAAACGGGAAAGGGCCAATTCATTTCCGAAGCATGTGGAACCTTCCCAATATTTATCAATGCTTATCAACGAACTATTAAGTTTAATGGGCCTAATGTACAAAATATCATCGATTACATATTACATGTATTGTACAGGGGCTTTACCATGTCGGGTAATAAACTCGTTTGGATGAACTGGGATGAGATTACTGGTTGGGCGACCTAACCTCCTCGATACCGTCTACAACTCAAATGTGTTTATTTAACCTTAGATCAACAGAAATTTCGATTCACGGTCTCCGTTACAGTCCGTATATTGCCGTTGTTTTTATTTATTGAATAGCAATTCAGAAAATGATAGAATTTTAGTTACGACAATTCTCAACACTGGGACGTTATTATCAAAATGGCTTCGGTATTATCATGGAGCCTACTATAGTAGGCTCCATGGTATTATATACGTTCCGGATTAGGGCTTACTACGGTTGAGGAACTTTTGGATATTATATCCCACAGCTTGCTATCAGATGATAAGTGTCACAAATAATATATTAATTTACAGATAGATAGATTTATTGTTCAGTTTTGTCCATAGGACTAAAATGCATATACATTAAGACATACAATAAGACAAATATAACATGAGTACATTAAGACAGAACAATTAAGACACTAAAACAATAGGACATTAAAAGAAACATCATACAAGAAACATAAAAACAATGTGAAAACATCACAAACAATATCAAACAAAGACAACAAAATACATTGAATACATCACTGATGATTTAGCGTTCTCGTGGGTGCCTTGGGTTATACTTGTGATGTCAGGTTAGGATATACATGGGCTAAGACTGCTGTGCAATAAAACATATATATAAATATTACATGTATTTATTTAAATCTGTTGATATTTTTCTAATTATAAGCTGCTATTTCTATGTTAAAACAACACGTCTATGATTATCTATTGATACTATCTGTAGATATTCCATTATAATTGAAGAGTACATGCAATTAATCCTTGTAAGAAATTTCTTATTTTAATTTACTTCGGATTCGGAAGTTATTTTTGGAAAATTGGTTCCGGTAACTGTGTATGCTTAGTTCCAACCGACCGTCTGGGGCCTTATAATTCACGCGCCATTCTAAACGTATTTACTTCAAGAATTCAAATAAGACCGCTGTTACATGCAACACATAAAATATATCACATTTGGTTAAAGTTACGGTAGCATTAAACAAACTTGACCCAAATCTGCACCCTTAAATATAGTTAAAAGTATTAATCACAATGAACACACATCAATAAAGATTCGGACATTTGAAAGCTAACACAATGCTGCTTTTAATTATTTGTCATATGTCAAAAAAAATCATCGTTCTTGCTAAAACTTATATTTACAAATTGTTAATCGAGAAAGACATAAATTTTAAAAATGAAAAAAATGAAGATTTCTTTTTGGGATGGGGCGTTGAAGGAATTACGGAGCTTATGAATTACCATGGAAAGATTGATATTCAATAAACGATATCGCGGTGCTTGTGGAATTCGGGGCTGGCGTTTGTTTACTACACGTACATATAACCATCAATATAATAGACTAGATATAATACAAATTCAGATAACAATGAATAATGCAGTCGAGGATTGGCAAGGAGATAGCCTTCAGAACGAACCGAATAACCATGCAGGGTTTGACGCGAGGGTGTCTACTCAAGTCGGGGAAAAAACGTGCATTAAATACTTCTGTCGTCTAATTATGTAGCTGAACTTCAACATCTAGTTACACGTAAAATTAATTTACTGCCTATCCAAACGTCAGAGAATTCTGCTTTGAATTAACGGATTCTTTTCTCCGTGCCCACGGAGATTGTGTTATCAGGCTGGATAATGCGAACATCACGTGATTGTATTATTGCGCCATCGTTTTCCAGCGAACGATCGAACGATGGCAAACAAAGAAGGAAAAAACGCAATGGTTTTCTGTAAAACGAACGACTTCATTCACTGGCGAACGAACCAATGCGTTGAATGGTTTTTTCAATGGTTTTCCACGAAAATCAAAACGATGGGTGTAGAACGACTTGGTTTTTTTTCGGTAATTTAAACGAACGAAGCAAAAACCATAATTGGGAACGCTCCCTAAATGAGCGATTCGTTCACAAAGAACATCAACAACAGATCAAATTTGAGAAATGAGTTCATAAAACCAAGCTGTCGTTTCGACTATAGTGCGCTGATTCTGGATTTTCAACTTTGTCAGTGAATTAAGAAAGGTAAAGGGCTGTATGACCCTGATATTATGGACTGTATGAAGTTAATAAATCTCAAGCAAATGAGGGAACCATATATTGTCCCTGTCTGAGAGAGAGCTGATTAAAATAATTAAAAAAACATTCCAGATAATGAGTTGCAGTTTATCATAAATGACCAGCCTTTCCTAGACATTTCATGGAAATAAGAGAGAAAAAACAACAACAACAACATAATGAAAGTTGAGCGGTTTTATACAGATCTATATTCTGAAAACAAAAATATTGAGGATATTAATCTAGAATTTACGAATCCTAAAATTCCTAAATTCTCACATATTAAGCGGGACTTGCACTCTCAATGATACGAAAACCAACAAAGGTCCTGGTTCCGATGGTTTCTAGTCTGAATTTTTAAAACTATATTTTGATACAGATTTTGGTGAGCTCTTGAATAACCAAAAACGGGATAATTATACTCAATGGGGATAAACCACGCTATTTCTTTGGGAATTGAGCATTTGACGAACTGGTATAATGGTGGCTGCTCAAAATGAATATGTTGAACCCCGGAAGTTCGTCTTGGGTGGCAACACTTCCGACGGTATTGTCCAAAAGATAAGTTTGGAGTAGAGCTGCTCACCTCATTAGTAAGGTTTATACGATGTAACAATACTTACTCTATAGATGACGGTGTGGCTATTGGTCCTTCGGTGAGGGGCATAGCCGGGGGTGGTACAATAAGGTGCTCTTGGCGCTGGAAGGGGGGGGGTGCATAATATAAGTTTGTGAGAGATCTGATTTGTGTCTTTATGCTTACCTTATGCTGCAGCCAGGCTAACATATGTAACTCAAAATTAGCCCCACCGGGCTTGATGACCGCTCGTTTATTTGGCCAATAATTGTAGGACGATCCAACCATCCATACTTCGATTGTGTTCAAATGAATATCCAGATACTAAGATACCGGTATATTATATGACTCAAATGAAACGACTTTGATATTCCGTATTCAGTAATCGAAAAACTATTTTAAGGTAGACAGTTATGATGACAAAAGAATATAGTTCTCAGAGATATTACCTTCGAAGACAGCAACATCATAGATCTTATAAATTATCTTGTTGCGACTTTTAACCTGATTAATATCAAGAAATCAGTTGAAACATGTTGTTCAAGTGCATGGATTCGTGTGCTAACAGTGAATGGTGTTATAGGTGGATACTTCATAGTCTCCACATGAACAGCTTGCATATCGCTCCAATTTATGATTATGGAGACAAGTCTTTGTGAACCTAGGCGGCATGAATACCACTATATAACTGTGCAGTGTCCAAATTAATCCAATTCAGTCTAACAAGTACCAAATTTCCTACGTCTATACATGATTGCACATGCACAACTTGAAACCAGTCGTCCCATTGGTGTAGAAATCGTTAATGAAATAACTCGGATGTAATGTTCCTTTATCCTACCGAATACCATCGTCAGATCTTAACGGAAATTAATTTCGCACGATAAAAGATTTCATGCCATGAATATAACATATAAATACCAAGGAAATAGCTGTCGGTTGATCAAACAACACAGAAATGCCACAGATTTACACCGGAAACCACCACTATTGCGGCAATCACGTCCGGGAAATTATCTATCTGACATACATTTATATGGTAATGGGAATTTAAGGAGGTTAACGAGAGATTTATAAGTGTTTATTGGAAGTAGTGGCTTGTTTAAACACAATCCTTCGTTCACGTGGCACAGACTTCGCATCAGTAGACTATATTTATTTCCTGATAAATATCCAGCAGAGTTTTGTGTAAGAATCTGGAATACGACGAGTCTGAGTGATGCCATTTGCCAATAATTCTCGAATAAATACCGAAGCTTGCCATCATTCTAAAATATAAAATTCTGCATTACACTCCTTATAGCATGAAAGAGAATCTGCCGGCGATTTTGTAGCAATGTATGTATCTTGTGCAATATTGGAGATGTTTACATGTAGCCAATCAATCCTCTGTCATGTGAGACCTGCTAAAGAGAATTTATTTGCAGCAAAAATATGAAAACGTTTCAGATCAATAATTTGAACTGTAATGGAGAAATGCTAATTTAAAAATTGATACTGAACAACAGTGAGAAATTGGTAATTCTCCCACAAAATTCCCTCGTAAAGGATTTTTTGGTGGTAATTATCCCTTTACCTTAGATTAGAACCAGGATTTCTGGTAGAACACCTATCTGCCCTGGGCTTTTTGGGACGTGTCCTGGCCTGGGGGAGGGGGGGTGCGAAATGCCTCCCCTTCCTAATTATTTTTCTTACCGCTTCAGCTAGGGAGCTGAAACTTACCACACTATACCCTTGGGTCAAGATCTACCAGAAAATGTAAAAAAATCCAGGATGGCCGCTTTGATGACGTCATTGTGGCGTCGTTTCCAAAAACGGCATTTTTTGGTCGATTTTTCGGTCGGATTTTCCGACTTTTTATTTATGCAATTTCTCCGCAAAAACTGCATGATAAATTAGTAAATATTAAACTGATGTTAAATAAATTAGTTTTTGCCCACTTTTCATGGCGCAAAAGCAGAAATTTTGAAGAAATATGACAAAAACATCACTTTTCTGGTACCCCACGTGGCCGCCATCTTGAATTTGCCTATGATCCTCTGCTCGGGGGGTTATGCAAATAGGCTCAAAATGACCCCAATATGATAGACGATAAAGTCAAGGAGTGTCAGCTCTCCTTTTTTGTCGTTCCGGAGATGGCGCAGAAAGTTTGGTAGGTGGGGCCATTTCGCCCCCTCACCTCCACAGGCCAGGTAGGGTTTTAAAGCACAGTTTACCTGTTCCAGTATACACCCTTGTTTCTTCGACCTTGATGTCCACGGAGAGTATTCAATAAAGTATACACACAAATTAGCGATTTTACTGTAGGTATATTATTCTCTTGCGTCGAATAAACTAGTACATATCTACGTCACTAAATCTACGAATGCAAGAAATAGCGATGTTCACAGTGGTTTTATGCGTATAACTGGGAACGAGTTGCGATGAAGCAGATAAAGTCATTGTCGTAAATATTTAACAAAAGATGTTTAACGTCTCGATGTTTAATTAGATAGCTTAGCACGTATAGTTTGATATAACTAGGGAATGTATATCGTTGCCGTCAGGTGAAAGAAAATAAAAGAAGTCTTTGTCACATGTGGTTTTGGAAGCGTTGTTTATTGTATAAACAATTTCCGGGCTGTGCATTAGGCAAAAAATGCAAAGGTATGTGTGTATGTGTGTTGATGCTCGCTGGCCGGATATGGAATCCATTCCTCTTACATCTACTATTATTGGATATACGGCTATATTCGACCTTACGGCCGAAGGACTTGACCAATCACATATCGTCTTCCATAGTCATTTTGAACGCGCATCATCGAGATACATGTTGTATTCTGTAAACACCAACACACGTTTTCTGATCAACCAGATAATCATGCAGCATCCGTAATTTGAAGTGGAATGTAAACCAATTCCGTGAAATGAAGAATTAGGGACTGCAAACAACACATGTCCATATATTAGATTTATCGACAGACATGAGGAGATAGTGATCTTAATTTGATCATATGACCCATAGCCTTTCAATTTCCTCTCCTTAATCGCTGCATTTTAACGAGATGAGCTGGCTTAACGAGTTCCAGTGCTGGTATGTGATGTTTCGTTATTAAAAACAACAGAATATATCGCTATCCAATATGTTTATTTTAGACTTGAAAGTTTTCATCTTGTAGCACGATAAAATACCTTACTAGAGGACCGATATTCCACAGATAAGAAAAGCGCTTCATGTTGTTAATGCAGAGAACAAAATGAGCGTTTTTATGTACCTTTCTCTCAGTTTGGCACACAATAATCCCACTTGAAGCAAGGTTTAATAATGTATACGGTATGGAATGGAAAAAATCTGATATTTTAAAGGACTCTGGAGATTGTAAATCAAATAGGCTTCAGTGAATTGCATATTCATTTTTAAAATTTGATACAACGTGATAAACTGTTGATAAAAAGTTTGAAAATATGGTGAACATTTTAAGGGGGGTGTAGCGTTTAACTCTCCTCTATCAGTTACAGACATTCCGAGAACGGAATCATTCTTGATTTCTTTTTTATACTGAGGAGATGATATAGTCAGACCAAAGGCTAGAAACACTGTTGACTAATAGTAAATACTATGATGTATGAACAACTTACTGACTGGCGAAATCTGCTATAAGCAAATAAGAAATAGTGAAAGTGTAAAGTCACGATTCTCTGGCCTAAGATCACCGATGAGCCAATATTCACTGATCAAAGAGAGTGGGAACCGTATACACGCTTACACAAACGGTCGATCATTGCTTTTCTACAAAATAAACTTCTGGGGCCATTGTACAAACTATTGGAAAAGTTGTTTAGCTATAGTTATTCCCACTGAAGCAGAAATTCTTCGTAAAATTAGGTTTGAACCCCTCTTCAGGAGAAAGGAACGGACCGCCTAATACCAGAATTCATTAGTATGCAATCGGTACCAATTAGTGACTCAACAAATTGGGTTTAACAAACCGTTAAACCGTTTATTTGAGTACTTTCATAATGATACGCGTGATCAAACAGTCAACTTGATGCAAACTAACATCAAATGTGCAAATCTGTCACCAAAGAAAAACTAATCTGTCACCGACTGGAATGAACGTTTGCTTTATCAATATTTTTCTGATAAGATACAAGAAATTTTATTTCACAGATTTCAGATTTCGACCATGGGCAGATTCGTTCTCCCTCAGTTACGCAGTCATTTACAGCCATAATTATAGTGTAAGAATACCACATCACTCCTGATAATAGGTCCTCATTCGCACTGGCTGGGCTATACATATTCCCAGATCTGTCGAGATTTGATTTGACTGGGTTCGCGAAGATAAGACACGCGTCACATACAATACGCGTTTCTCGTCTAGCGCTCAACCAACGGCTCAGGGAGAAAACTAACAACATCGTCATGGTATCGACATGAACAGACTCTTGGATCCCAGCGACCAGATTTGTGAACATCAGTTTTAAGCACCAACACAAGAACAGGAGCTTTCATTGAGAGCAAGCATGTATGTCCTCAACTAGAGACTAACAGGTGGTGCCATCTACCCAACATCCCTTAGAATTGGTTGTCACGTGACCTACGTTAGCCGTTTCAAGATCGGATCACCTTTGAGATGTGGAAATGAGCCCTTGTAGTTGGATTTGTGGAAAATATTCTCCAAATGTTCCTTTGGAATAAATAAATCTACCCAGGCAGCTTAAGGCTTCTAAAGCATGCAGTGGTCTGTTTCTTTAATAAGTAACGATACAGCGAAACTTGAACAGTAGGTGTCCACTATTGTGGACATTGGGACCATATGCTATATATTTAATGCACTACATAATGTAGAGTGACGGCCTTTTTTATGGTGTCACTGATGAATATTTTCTGGAATGATGCTGTTATTAATCATTTGTAGAGTGAAAGAGACAAATATATATGATTGATGATCAAAGTCTCATATTTCCTTCATCTGTATTATCTGTAATTCAAGTAACCACGTCCCAATGTCCACAGGTGTTTACAAACTGAGAGACTAAGCAGGGAAGCGTTCAAATTTTGCATGATATTGTGAACCCAAGTCTAAGCACATAAGAAAAATATAGATTTTTCTTGTGTCAGTTTCTCAACTCCAGCGAGAAAGAGACAAACATACTTGGCAGATGGTTATGTCCACTCATCCTCGCGAGCCAGTGTATCAATCGATAGGTTACGATCGATACACTGGCTTGGTTAGTTACCTATAGCAGTTCTGGATTTAAATAGCTAGAGGGGTTTCCATTAAACCGAACCAATCAGTAAGCGCGCTGAAGCAGCTCATCAGGCCAATCCGCAGCGAGGTTTGAGTTTTGGCTGGTTTGAATTTCATCGCCGGCCAGACTACCTTTGAAGGTAGGCTGAAATCGACATCGGGGTGTCAAAGAGAAAACCGCAGGCTTCAGATACCGACGCGCTAATTGAAAACAACGCTGGGGATGAAATGTACGAGATAGACGCATCGACTCGAGAATTCATCCGAATCACCAAATCTTGAGTGAAATTTCACTCAAGTAAGAGTGGAAATTCATCCCACTCAAAACTTGAGCGAGATTTTCACTCAACTTGAGTTACTTTTCACTCAACTTGAGTTAAATGCACTCAGCTTGAGTGACATTCACTCAACCATAAGAGTGGAAATTCACCCCACTCAAGTTGAGTGAACTTGAGTAGTTTTAACTCAAGTTGAGTGAAAAGTAACTCAAGTTGAGTGAAAAGTAACTCAAGTTTGAGTGAACAGGCACTTTTCACTCAAACTTGACCCTCTGCGAGGATTTATGGATTGTCTGGACTTATGCAGATGATTTGTGATACCAAAACTAAGCACACACCAAAAATGGACATTTTTGATCTGTCCATTTAGTCCCGGGATTTAAGAAGATATGCTCATGAATATATACCATGCTATGGAATGAATTCAAGGAAAATTCCGCTGGTACTATATAGTCTGGGAATATCCCATAACATTTCAATTCATGTCAGTGCATCATGGTTCAGTCAAGACACCAGACCCGTTACGGTCATAAAACCAGCTTATGTCCGTACGTCCCTCCAACAAGGAGACACAGGGGCAAAGGCTAGTTATGAGCGTAAGGGTACGTAAATGTTTCCTGATCAGACTCGGCGGAGCTGATTGCTACTGTAACGGATCGTTTGAATATGTGTAGGAATCCAGCTCGGCAATTCGATGAACAGAGTCAGGAATTAAGACAATTTCATTTTCTAGCTGAATTAGCCCTATAGCTCTACTCTCTTTGTATTTGTGGTAAAAGAATATAGCGAGATGTGCCCATGCATGAGTGAGATGTGTTTTACGTGCCTGTGGCCGTGACGAGAGGCTGGACAAGTCTTGTTATTGTATGCCCATCAGATAAAGAGATTAAAAAAGCATCCGATTTTGCCCGGTTTTGACAAGAGTCACGTAACGTGAATGGTGGGCTGGTCGTCATTAGTCAGAATTCTTCTGCTCGAAGAGAATCATTCCGAGCAGCAATATTGTATTGGCAAACTACAGTCTTGAAATAAGGACGATTTCGAGACTCGTCTAACCCAGAAAATCGGTGAAATGTATACGACTCTTTCCCTGTCAACTCCACCCATCCAATTAACAAAACGTAATTAGTCCTCTGACAAATTCGCGCCTCTTGTCCGCTAGGGGCGCTGTAAACATGCAATTACGGAGTAGAGGGCCAGGGTTAGTAGATTTTATGAGAGGTCGTTTATGTATTGTTTACCTCAGCGACCAAAGTTAAAGGGATGGCTTCCCATCTCTGGCTTGGATTAAACGTTACTACCAATTTGCTATGTTAAATGGAATATCAAATTTATTTCTGTGGTTCAATCGACAGTCCACACATGCTGGCTGATCGTCGCCGACACTAGAATGACGGGACCTCAAAAAGTACAAAGAACATTTGGTCATGTAATCGTCAGTGTCCAAGTATTGACCGGGCTCACTGTTTCATAACTTCTGTGATCTGGCGAGAGCCAGTGTGCTCAACGTGATACGCCGAACATCATCCTGTAGTGTAAGATACGCAGGGCTCAAGATGAATGATAACAGTCAAAGCGTGACTGCCGTTCACTATTATTTTTTTTGCTCACCGATAATTAGTGGAAGACTGGAACGTCGTTTTGTCTATTCAGTACCATTTAGAGCTGTTGACAGCCTGTCTTTCAGGCAATGGAGGACAATGGATCCAATCAGAATCTGTGATTGCCGCTTCCTTTTTGTCGAGTTTGGCTCAGTTAACCAATCAACTGACAGAACTAACATTTCTGGTTTATCTCCTGACTCTAATGTGCAAGCCTCCCATTGGATGACATTATTTTTTTACATATATATATTGTGTACATATGTTAAGCAAACGTCAATGAAAACATTACAAATTCACTACTTAACATAGCACAAAAATATATTCCGATATCACAACAGCGCCACAATAAAAACCCAGTTCCCTGGTGGAACCCGGAGTGTGCAAAGAATATTACGGCCAAAAAGAAGGCACTCAGAAAATTCAAAAAAGTAGGCTCCAAATTGATCACGCGAACTACAAGGAACTCAAAATTATAGCTGAAAAAAGTGTCAAAGAAGCTAAATCAAAATGTTGGGAAGACTTTTGCAACACTATAGATACCAAAACCAATTCAAAAAAAGTATGGAACAAAATAAAAAATATACAAGGAAAGCTAACAAACACAGTCCCTGTACTGAACAAAACTCAAAAAACGAACAAAGAAAAGGCAGAACACCTCGCCGAATCTTTCGCTTCGAACAGTAGCGATAGGAACCTGAAACCAGAATTCAGAAAAATTAAGGAAGAGACAACGATAGAAAACGATTTGGACGATCATTTAGAAAACTATCTCAATGCAGACTTCAACATTAATGAATACCGCAAAGCTATACACTGTAAAAAAGAGAGCTCACCTGGTGAAGACAAACTAGGATACACTATACTTAAACACCTACCAAATAAAACACAGAAACTAATTTTGAAACTAATTAATGTCAGCTGGCAGACCAAACAACTTCCAAGTAAATGGAAAACATCCATCGTTATCCCAATCCCAAAACCAGGTAAAGATCCATCCGACAGCAACTCTTACCGCCCAATTTCTCTCACTTCAAATCTATGCAAAATAATGGAAACCATGGTAAAGAATCGACTGGAATTTCATATGGAAAACAACAACTTATTAAACAAAACTCAATTTCGTAAGAACAGAAGTACGTTAGACCATATAGCCAGATTACAACACTCAATCAAAAAGGGGAATGCCAAACATCAGTACACATTAGGTATCTTCCTAGACATAGAAAAAGCATTTGACCTTGTATGGCAGGACGGCATAATTATGCAATTAAGCAAACTTGGAATTAAGGGGAGAATGCAACACTGGATAAAAAACTTCCTAAACAATAGAAATTTTAAAGTTCGCCTAGGAAACACCCTATCCACCGACCATGAATTAGACAACGGTACCCCTCAGGGAAGCGTCATAAGCCCCACCCTTTTTAACATCCTCATCAATGGCCTAGCCAATGAAATTGACACGAAACACCCAGAAGTAGAACAGTCTCTATTTGCTGACGATTCTGCCCTCTGGAAAACCGCACGTTCCATAAAAAAATTGACCGGTATAATGCAAAATACACTAGATACAATTAGCGGCTGGGCGGATAAATGGGGCTTCAAATTTTCCGCCCTAAAAACAACGGGCATTATATTTTCAAACAATAAACACACTGACGTTAAACTAACACTAGGAGGTCAGAAAATTGAATTCAGAAATAGTGTTAAATACCTAGGTATGATCTTTGACAGAAAACTCACATGGAAAGACCACATCGACCAACTAGTCCTCCGCTGCAATAAAGACCTGAACCTCATGAGGTGTGTGTCTGGGACAAACTGGGGAGCGAGTAAATATAGTCTGATAAAATTATACCAAACCTTAATCAGGTCAAAAATAGATTACGGGTCCATCGCATACCAATCAGCATGTAAGACACAACTAAAAAGAATAGACAGCATCCAATATTCTGCTCTAAAAATAGCTACTGGAGCCTTCAAGGGAACCGCCTTATGTAGTCTTCAAATAGAAACCAATGAGAAACCTCTTCGTTTAAGACGAGAGGAACTGTCCCTGAAATATGCAGGAAAAACTAGAGCTAAGGGCGATAATCACCCATGCCACAAAATGTTTGAAGATAACAGTGAATATGAATATTTAAAGAAAAACTGGGAAAAAGACTCCGCCCCCCTCGGCTATACCGTAAATAACCTATTCCAAGAGCACGAAATACCCATCGCACACATCTGCGACACAGACAAAATCATTAGACCACCCTGGGAATTAGAGTCGCCCCACGTGGACACAAGTATTCACGACTACCTCATAAAGAAGGACAACCCAGACTTTATAAGAGCCACCACCCTTGAATATATCAACCAAAACTGGAAAAATTACTTAAAAATCTATACAGACGGATCGAAAAACACAAGTAATAACACAGGATCAGCTTTTGTTATACCTGAGCTCAATATACAAAATGGTTTCAAACTACCAGACAATATGTCTGTATACACTAGTGAACTGATTGCTATAATTAAGGCTCTCGAATGGATCATCGAGCACAAACCAATCCGTGCGGTGATACTCAGTGACTCCCTTAGTGGACTCACATCAATCAAAAATTCTATATCTGACAGTAGACCTGATCTCATACACAAAATAGAATGTATATGTACACAAATACACAACGAGGGTATAGACGCCATCTTAGCATGGGTCCCCGCGCATGTCAACATCAGAGGTAATGAAGCAGCCGACAAAACTGCCAAAGACAGTCTTGCTAAAACTACACACGATGTGCCAATAGGATTAGGATATAAAGAACTCAACACTATCATTAGACGCAAAATAGATAGCAAGTGGCAAAAGGAATGGAACGAAGAAGAACGTGGACGGTGGTTACATAAGATCCTTGATGGAGATAAAAGACAAGCCCAGGGACTCCAGTTAGACAATAAACGAGATGACCGCATAATCACCAGATTAAGACTAGGGAAAATGGACTTAAATCACATCTGTCCATGCTTCTGAAAAACACCTCACCACTCTGTACCGCATGCAACAATGTAGAAGAAACAATAGAACACGTGCTACTTGAATGCCCAATCCACGACCAACAACGTGTGGCACTTAGAAACGAATTAAAAAAATTCAACACTCCCTTAACATT